>JANDKE010000576.1:10160-23003 GCA_027627275.1 Coprinellus aureogranulatus | reverse complement strand
TTTGCAATTGCGAGCCACATTTCCTTTTTCCCCACATTCGGTGGGGCACCTCCCCGCGCGCAGCGAGCCCCAGCAAACGCGCTGAAGCGGGTATTCACGAGCACGAGCTATGCGGAAGCCGAGAGCGAGGCAACATGGCTGAGCGCAGCGGATCCCCATGCGGAGAGCACAGGGAGCCCACCCCCCTTTTCGGCACGCTGCATAACCACGGAGGCAGCTCCCCACGTGGGCGTCTGGGCGCATGCACTGCAGAAGCTCAAATAGGCGCCCGTGCCCCGACACGCAAAAGCAAGCTGTTTTCACGCTCAAAATGCATTCCAGGTACCAGTAGACATTGGAACCCCAACGGCGGGGTTTCCCTCGAGCCAGGAGCAACCCTGCTATACGATTCAGCAGGGGGAAGCCCCGTGAGAACCACGCCGGGCGGTCGCGTCTCCAGCGCTGGAACGGGACACACTCCGACAAGCTTGCGGCTAGTGCGCCAGACTTTATCGTTCTGGAGCTTCAGCTAAGTTATGGGCGCCTGCCGCTATTTTTTCTATATGATGCCGACGTCCGACCGTAGGGAAGGGAAAAACAAAGGCAATTATCTGAGAGTCTGACAGGACTACGGGAGACCAGCTTTTCCCGTTTGTTTCACGAACAAAAACGTATGACAACAGAGGGATTCGAACCCTCGCCCCTGAAGACTGGATATATGTCTCACGCGCGGTCACGTGATTCCTAATTCCAGCGCCTTAGACCACTCGGCCATGTTGCCTATAAAAGGGTATACATATGAGCTTACTTAGCAGGTTCCCTTTTTTGGCTTTTGCGCTTGCTTGAAAGCCAATTTCCTTTTCTCAGCAAAACAAATCCTTCGGGTGGTGCAACGAGATGACTCTGTGGAGAGGGGATCATGGGAGATTCAACAGCGGTGCTGTGCTACGCTGGTTGTTAGCATCACAACCAGAGCCTCACACCGCTCCGCCTTGTTGCCTTTACATTCGCCCAGTCGTGTCGCTTTCAGGCGCAGGGTCAAGCTGAGCGATTCATCAGTAGTATCATCTAGGTATTGTGCTACGAGCGTCTGGTTCCTGAAGGATTATTAGCAAGGATAGGACCACTCAGCTATGTTGCTCTTTGAATGCTCCGAGGGAGGGGGAGAGGGGACCCGGTTGAGATGTCCGTCCCCTCTTTAACAGGATGATACGTTTATCGGGCGTAACAGTTTCTGGGGCTCTTCTCTCCTTTCAACATGTCACCGTTGCAGTCATACGGCGACGAACCTACCTTGGTTTATTCACAATTTACTCAGACTCCCAAGCACTGAAAAGACAAAGCGCTTGCTATCGTTGCGAGCAGTGATCATGTAAAGCCAACGTACACCATTACGCCAGACCTGGAGAGCCAGCGTTAATACCGTGGGGGAGAGAAGGAAGGGACAAACATGCTTCAGCACGAGCGTCGTCGAGAGCTGCGGTTTATATTGCCTCGCGTCTTGCAGTGTTCCCACGGCTTTGGCCCGCCAAAACATTGGGTAGGCGACGATAGCGGGCTCGGGGCAAGCCCGCCTAAAATATCTTTGCTTGAGAATAGATAAAGCGAGCCCAGGAACACTTTCCTGTCGCTATGTCTCTCGAAAAGCAGTGATGACCCAAGTTAGGGGGCTCTCGGGAAGCGCGGGCGTCTATTGATGGGTAATGCTTGGACAGAGACCACGGCTACTTGAAAAGTATTGTCAAAGCTCGTGCCTAGTTCAAGCTGCACAAATCGACCCGTCAATTGCAATTCGTATATAGCTTCTACCTTTCCGTTTTCCCCTAGAGAAAACGCCCAAGGAAAATGGGGTCAGTTGATAAGACTCAACGCGGTCTCTTCGGAGTCAAGCTCTACGATGCCATGTTTGGAACCCATCAATTTCTTTGCTTCCTCTGGCGCCTGCGCTGACTTTCCGTTTCCTCGCAGCTCATCAAGACCTCTCGTCAAGGACATGGGTGTCCATGGCCTTACCACATATCTGCGCGACAACCGTCGCTTATTGTCCAAGACGATCGAGTTGCCAGCCTCCCCAAGCCCCAAGGCCGAGTTTCCGGTCGTTGTCGACGGATGGTCGTAAGTTATATCAGCCGCCCCCGTTGAACGCAGTTCAGTTTGACGTCGTAACGGTTCAATGTTAGATTCATTTACACCCTCTACCACCAGTCAGAGCTTCCGTGGGTTTACGGAGGGGAGTATCAGGAGTTCTATCGTTTGGTGAAGACCGTTGTTGAGGCTTGGATTCATGTTGGGCTGCAGGTCCACTTCGTCTTCGATGGTGCGCAAACCAGCCTTTCATACCAATTTAGTTTCTCATATTCTCAACCATAGGCGCATACCCGGATATTAAATTCGCAACCTGCGTGACTCGACTTGCCCAGTCGCACATCCAACCAGGACTTCTGTTCTTCCGGACCTCACCCGCGTCTCGCTCGACCCCGAGGTCCCTAAACGAAACACGGATCTTGCCCCCTCTTGCTTATGGAACTTGTGTCCAAGCCCTCAAAGACGTACGAACGGAGAGTGACTCCCTCCATATCCACTTCGCCGATGAGGAAGGAGATCCATATGCTGTTGAGCTTGCTGGGAGGCTCAATGGCTATGTCGTGGGGAATGACTCCGACTTCGTCGTCCTGAACACCGACGGCTATCAGGGCTACATACCAATCTACGACATGGTGTGGCATGCTATACCCGTTGCAGACGAGGCACCAAAGGATAATGACGATAATGATGAATTCCAGGTCGTCGTCCGACCGAAGGCGAACCGCAAGACTAGGACGGATAATTCGACTCTCGCCCCTCCACCGGACAGTCAGATCCTCAAACTCTCCGTGACAGCTTACAGCCCGGTGGCTCTCGCCGCACACTTTCGACTTCCCGTCACTCTTCTACCGCTGTTGGGCGCCATCGTTGGGAATGATTTCACATCTCAGATGGAATCAAGCAAACGGAGGATCCAGTCGCTCCTGTTCGAACGACACCTTTCCGTGACCCAGCGATTAGAGCACGCTGCAGGGGTGATCAGAAATGTTCTCCACCCCAATCCCAACCACAGGAAAAGCAAATATGAATTGGGCAGTGTATTGGACCTTATCGAGCGGACAGTGATTACCTTACTGAACAGATTCGATTCCTCCACCTTGGGTCCAGGAGAAGTCGGTCAGGTGGTGGACAACATCGTGGAAGCAACCTTACAATACGCCATCCCTAAATCGAGCACCGCCGACTCGTCTTTGTGGCCAAGCCCGGTATGCGCTCTTCACCCTCCTGAAACTTGTCCATATCTCCCGATGGTGTCTCGCCGACTAATCCATGAACTTCAAGATAGAGATATCGAAGATGAAGAATTGCTCCAGGTCCGTGAGAAGGTCATTGCTGCATATCGTACTGGATCGTTCTCGCCCAAGAATATGGATATCCTCAGCACTGCAACTTGTTGGCCCAGATTGTTCTTGGAAAACCCCGATACAGAGACAGTGGGTCGGAGCATCGGACAACCTATCCGACGATGGGTTTATTCTGTTCTCGATGACGCCGTTGGGTTGCCGGACCCTACAGCATCGGAGCAGCTTTCCTCGGGAGGTGAAGAAACGATGGAAGAGTCACCAGACGACGACGATATTATCGATGTCGTTGAGGAAGATTCCGAGGACGAAGCGAACGTCGACTTGCTAGCGCCTTTAAAAGGGCAACTCAGTCGCCTTCACGAGCATGAGGAAACGCCGCAGTCTGGTACCCCCATGCCGTCACAAAGGAAGCAACGGACGTCACCAGCAGTGGTTACAGAATATCTGCGCAAGGGCATTCGTGTCGGGGAGGACGAGGTCCGCGTTGCCCCTTTGAATGAGTTGCTGGAATCCATAGACCTCTCCCACTTTACCGAGGAAGATGCACCGCTGCTACTCATGCGGTCAGAGGACGAAAGGCTGAGCGTATTGCTCAAACTGTTGAAATCCGATACCCCCGAAGTTCGTTCACTCCCACCAGCATCTATTATTCCCGTCCTCGTCGTCCGCTGGCTAGCCCAAGTTCTCCATTCACGGCTGGTTGAGAAATGGAGTAAAGAGAGGGAGAAGGAAGTATGGTGCGAAAGGGAGGCGCGGTGTTTGTTGGCTTCATTCCGCGAAGCCCCTGTTGCAGCCACCAGCGACGAACAGGAGGGAAGTATGGTATTACCGAACATTGCAGATCGTCACGTTCAGCTCACAGCGCAGGCGCTAGCGGCCATTGAAGCAATCGACCAGTTGAAGCAATCGCTGTTACTCGGGGAACGGGTACCATCCATTGGGCACCACTTTTCAGGGAGGCTATTCCACAGTCTATTGAATGACTCGACAGCCTCTCTCGATAGCATCGGCCCAATGTGGACCGCTGTGGTGGCCAACCTCACCTCGCCATTCAGGCAGGAAGCGCCCAAGAAGCCCAAAAAGCCCAAACCAGCCAAGACGGTGTCCACGCCACCCCAAATTGGGAAAAACCGCTCAGGACAGGGGTTCTATGCGTTGCTAGATTCAGACACGCCTTAGAGCCGAGCGACTCATGCTGTCTTCCTCGTGTACACCGCGCTGTGCGTTCCTATCTATATAGAACTGCCCCGCTACCGCCCTTGCATTGTTTACGCACTGCGTATAGGTGACAGCACTATTCAGTCATCTCCGAACGTGGTCGGCAAGGTGTGTTCTTGGGGTGTAGCTCTGGAGCCCCTTGTGTTCTTAGAGGTATGAATTGATTCGTGTGCATCTATTCAATATACGATCCCATTTACAGCGGTGCGGCAATGACAACACCGCTCTAGATGTCCCATTTCGTCAGGGCAGATAGCGCACAGACTTCGTTGGAATTAGGTGCTCATAAGCTGTGCCAAGAGAATAGTCACAGTGAAGCACAGCCGCCTCATAATACAGCTTCCCACCTTTTTAGCGCCCATTCAGCTTTTGGGAACTGCAGAGGCATTGAGGTTGATAATCACAGCACATGTACACAGCATTGGAGAGGCAATGCAGTCCGAGTTTCGTATAAGACGTCGTTCAACTACACTCATCCTCGCCATCCCCTTCACCAAGACTTCCACACCAAGCTTCAGGCACCCAGGCAGACCGATGTCTTTCAAGTCAGCACCACCACAAGCAGCGGACATCATTACCTACCGACACAAGAAGAAGCTCGTCTATGTCAAACCAGCAGAAACTTACGAGGTGAGGATGGATGTTAATGAAGCTGAAGGATAGTTCTCATGGAATCTGCGTTGGTCAGCTGGCGCTTGATATCGCACAGAAAGAGTTTGAGGAACTGTCCTATGAGGACCGGGGCAGGATAGGTTTCTCTGTCATGTCCACCTTTGGAAAGGGTGAGCGGTGTCCCATCCGCATATCGGAGTCTGCATGGCCAAGTGCAGTATCAAGACTACTACGGGGAGAGATCATAGACGTGTTCCTGCGGGCGGACAGTCAGCCTGATCTGAAGAACGCGCAGGACTTTCCTCCGCCACCAATGTACTTGGAGGTGCCCAAAGTTACCTACCCGCAGCCTACCAAGACAGGTTCCAACGCGAAGAAGGCGCCTAGCAGTAGGTCAACGCCGTCCTCAAGAGCAAGCTCTCCAAATCTAGAAAATAGGCGGTCGTGGTTTGGAGGTATTACTCGCTGAAAGGACGTCTCGAAGGCCGCCCATGCACACTTGTCCTTGGCGAGACTCCTTACATGACTCCCTTTCGTAGCTCGGGGAACAATGACGGCCAATTAATTTCGGAGGACCGATCAACACAAGAGCTCTCGGTCCATTGGTATCTGTGTACTATTAGTTGGCATTCTTACGGCGTTATCCACGTATCGCGCATCGTATATACCCAAAGGAGCCGGACTCCCATTCGACATACCCATTCGCCATTTAGGAATACAATATCCATACTCATGACGTTCGGCTGTGTCGTAGCAAAGCTTTGCTCCTAAAGGTCGCATTGTACTGTAGGAGATTATTGATGTCACGGACCCAGTCGTCCTCCTTGCCCGGGCCAGCACCTTCTCGGTGTTGCATTTCCGCCGCCGTCGCAGAGTCGATGATGGAGGAGCGGTTAATACATGGAACAGGGAAGGGCGATGCCTGCACTGTTACTAGCTCGCCCGGGTTTAGGGTGTGAGATGTTCGCCCGTCCATGGACACACCTGCTGGTGCACGGCTCTTATCACCGATCTAGAATGGGAGATACTTAGCACGGTAATTGCTGTCGTGTCAGGTGGAGCCTTACTCGAAGAGTTATGATGGAAGTGGAAGGGAACACTAGAGGTCGAAAGGAGAGACTTCGGGGGCAAATCGGTGTCAGAACAAGAGCGCTGAGAGATGGATGCACGATTGGGCCACCGGCCGAAAGTGAATACGCTGTTGACCCAGTTGGGGTGGAGACGATGAGGCCGTCGGACTGGGAAGTTATGTTGGTGTGGAAGGCTACAAGAGAGTCGGACAAAACGTACCACTGCTTCGGTCAGGTGTTGGCCGTCCACAAATATATCAATAGTATTGAGATGTGGACTTGCTCCACGATGCAGCGCAATTTCGTTCATTACTTGCCAATCTGAACGAAAGAAGTATTGAGCCTTTAGATGAACATGGCGACTTTTGAACGCACCATCGTTGGCACCCTCCCCCTTCTTCTCCAGCGTTGAATCGTAGAATGTGCATGCCAGTCGCATCCTGTTCAGCATGGTGGCCTTGCCATTGAAGACGCTATCCAGAGCTTTCGCGTAGTCATCGATGTCTACGACGCATTTGTTAGCAAAGAGGGCAAAGTAGTGTACGGAACCGTACCAACGGAAGGGGAGTAAGAATCCCAGTGTTCCCATAGAGAAGCTTAGTACAGGTGGCACTTCTGCTGAGCTGAAAAGAGACGATGCGTGAAGGATCGTTCCATCTCCGCCCAGTGTCACGACGAGGTCAATGGGCGTTGCGTCCGGACCTGGTTGACAATTGGCGGGGTACTAAGGGCGATATTCTTTGAATTACTCGCCTGGCCTCCAAACTTCAGCCCCATGCGGTATGTCCTTGCGATCTTCGTGAAATACACGAACGTCGGGGTATTTCTCCTGAACGTATCTGGCGAATGCGAGTCAGCGGTGCATACCAAGGGCGGGGCCATCGACTAGACTGACTCGAGCAAGGTGTCGATGGCCTGAATAACAGGAGGAGTACGGAGCTTGTTGACAATAAGAATGGACTTGGGAGGCTTCTCAATGCTGAGCTCTTTGTTTCTGCTCTTCCCGGCATGTCAGCGCAGCTCGTGTAGGTATCGCACAGCTGACTGACACAATGGATTGTCCTTGCGCATGGTCGGGTAGCTTGGAGCGCTTGATTGTTTCTGAGTGGAAGGTACGACAAAAGAGACTTTTCCTGGGGCAAGGGATGCGCCTGGCTGGACTGAGGTGGCGCAGAGAGGAGGCCCTGAGGAGGGGCAGGAGGGAAGAAGCCATGCTCGGCGCGCCCGTCTCCGCGTCCAAAGTGGGTATGTCGCAAGCACGTGCCGACGCCTTCACACTTGTTGAAGTCACAGCAAGTGATGGCGAGGCGCGTCGCTGGTGTATTCTTCTCCCATCTCCTCGATTCGTGCGGCAGAAGGTGTGCACCCGCTCTCCTCCATTGCCACTCGCCCTAATGCTTCTCGCCCACCTCACTAGGTCCCCAGCATCGTACGAGTCTCCGTCATGGAGGGTCGGTCCACCCGATCTCGAGTTACCCTGTCCGACGCCATCCTCCAAGTGGGCCAAGCATCGCCGTTCAAGAAGGCACGCTCGCAAAGGAGAGCCAGGGCGAACACTGGAAGCACAACCTCATCGACCGACCAGACGCAGCTATCGACCCATGACCAAGGAGACGACGGTCGCCAGCTTTCTCCCCCGCTTGAGGACGGGTCTCTCGCAGAGGGGAAGAACGGCAAGCGTTCTGCGTCGCCACCGTTTCGCGATGATTACGGGCAACCATCTACCCCCACCCAAGGAAGAGAGTTCAAGCGCTTGAAGACGGATTTAGATCTGGACAAGTCGGACGAAGTGAAGCCACAAAAGCAGTCGCGTTTCTTAGCCCGTGGGTGACCCTCCCACACACCGTTGTCACCGGAACCTACTGATCACAGCCTCGGCATGGTACTGCACTTTCAGGTGTCAAATATATTGCAGCTCAGAAGCCGCATTCTACAGGACATAGCAGGCCACCTTCCAACTCACCACCACCGCCCCCACAGATTGGTAGAGCGAGCTCGGTTCCTATCTTCCCATCTCAATCCTCCCTTCCTCAAATAGACCTTCGCCATCCGCCGCCATCTCCCTCCAGAGGACGGTCCCGTCCACCATCCAAAGAATCAACCCCCAAGTTGCGCATACAACCACTTCCTGCGACGGCCCCTTCCCTCGAGGCTATCCAGGATGGTCCCGAGAATATGAACGTAGACTTGCCTACCGTTCAAACGGCGGCGATACCTCCATCTGTGGTCCCTCCCCGAGATCCCGATGCTACTCCAGCGGATGAAACGCGTTTATCCCGCGGCCAGGTGATCCACGAATCGTTGACAGAGCCTGTATCACCCAAAGTGAGATTTTCAGAAGTAGTGCATACAAAACAGTTGGAAACGCCAGTGGTCGACCGCGATACCTGGTTAGGTGGGATGTCACCTTTGACGCCTGCGGAAACCCCGCATCCATCCCAGTTTCAAGCTACCCAAGCGAGCTTAGAGGCTGCCGCTCCTTCGAAGCAGGCTAGCGAGGAGGTGCGAATCTCTTCGATCTCTCGGCATTCTCTGACACGGTGCGCAGGCTCGTATCCCACCACCCAAGTTTGAGCCCAAGGTTCCTTTGAAGAGAGCTTCTGCGACCGCTGCCTCATCATCCTTGAATGGAAAGGCAAGTATGAATCTTGCGCCGAAGCGTTCTGCGGCAAGTAGTGTCAAGACTGCAGCAGTTGTCAAAGCAGGCAGAGTGACGGCTTCCGGTTCCAAAGAACAATCGAAAATCAGTAGCTTCCTGGTGAAGAAGACGTCAAGCAAGATCTTTTCAACTGGGCCATCAAAGGAGCCTTCAAGGCCGCCACCAGGACGCGTCAAGATGGGAATGAAGCCCAAGCAGCGAAAGGAGGCTAGGCAATCAACAGTTCCCCCTCCGTTAATACCTCTCCCGGACGAAACTGAGAATGATATGACCAATGCACCAGCTGCTGGCCATGACATGGACGACCAAGTCGTGGCACCGGGTCATCTAGAAGTATTCACCGAGCGGCCATCTCTGTCGGCGAGTGGAGAGGCGCATGTTGACACCAGGGCGGAGGACGACAGTACGTTAGGTGGACTTGAAGATGGCAAATCCCCTGCACCAGTCAACAAGTCCCTTCCAGCAGATTGTGAGGTCTCGGAAGGAGCCGAGCAAGTCTTGGACAAGGTCGATTCACCCCAATTACAGCCGACTTCACTGCCTCCAGTTCCTCCGGAACCTGAAGAGATCTTGGAGCGACTCTATACACTAGGAGTACAATCGGATGATGCGCCTCTCCCGCTTCACGAACCTGAAGAAGCCTTACACAACCGCCTCATGATCCCAGCAAGTCAACCAGGGGAAGATGCTGTCACTGCGACTGAACACCCTGCGGTCCAACCTTCAGAAGAATCTGATCAACGCGCCGAACAGCCTCCCATTCCAGGAGTTGAACTGGCAAACGAGGGCGTGCTTCCTCAAACTTTCGACCAACCATCCGATCAGCCTGCTCCACAACCAGGGCCACTCACTGCGGATGAAGAGTTGACAACCGCAGAGGACGTCGAGATGATGGAACCAGGGATGGATGAGCAGGAACCAGCTGTGTCAGGAGACGAAGCATCGACTGCGCTGGAAGAGAAGGACGCTATGTCGGAAGAGAAGGAGACAACTGTATCGAAAGAGATAGAGCCCATTGTATTGGAGGAGAAGGAGCCAATCGTTTCGGAGCAGAAGGAGCCAGCTGTATCAGAACGCGAAGAACCAGCAGGGCTTGACTCTCAGGTGAGCGTTCCAGCACCGAAAGAGACAAGGCGCTCTGGAAGGCAGACCAAATTGCCTGTGCCGCGACAGCCGTCCGCCGTAGCTTCTACCAGCAGATTGACAAGGACGACGAGGAGTAGTTCTTCGAAGCAGGTCGAAAGGGCTCCAAAGGCTCCAGGTCAGCCTTCCTCATGCCTCTAGTGGAACTTTTCGCTGATAGAGAGATTAGAACCTCCCCGAGGTAGACAAATCGCTAGCAAACCAGGGCCGTCGAGACGGTTGCCTTCAACTCGTTCCAGAGCCTCCTCTGTTGTCCCGACCAAGGCGCCAGAAGGCGCATCAGACCTGTTGCCCGCCAGCAGTGTAAATACGGAGGCGGTGCCAGACGGGGCTTTCGACTTTTCCAGGAACCTGGAAGAACTTCCGGGAGATCCAGTTGCTAGCGGGCCAAATGAAGAGAAACAAAGGGCGCTTTCCACTGGCTCTCCTATGAGGATTGCTTCTCCTGTTCGCAAGTCTCCTCGGCTCCGATCAACTACATCTTCCCCCTCCCTCAAAGCGAAGGCTTTCCTTGGATCGCCATCGACGTCTAGAATCCCTGTCAAGAGGCCCCATTCACCTTCCCCAGTCAAATTGGCCCGTTCTGCCTCTCTTTCTTCACGTCCTCCTAGTGAGTATCAATCTGCTCGTCAAGCTCTGTTTAATATTGACCGTGGTATAGGCCGCCTAAAGGACGACGGTTCCGCTCTCTCTTCGCTTTCTCATGCTTTGGAAAAATTGCGGAAGCCAGGTCCCTCAAGACCAAATACCAGCCTAGGTTTCAACCCAGACCGTTCGGAAGACGATATTGCCCCCACACCATCCTCTAGATCATTCGCCCAGGACGATAGCAACGTCGGTAAGACGTCAACCTCGACTTTCAAAGGCAGGGCCGCAGTACCACTGGGAAGGACGAACAGCTTTGGACCCCAGCACAACAACAAGGGAAAGTTCATATTTCCTGTTGCGTCCGCGTCGAAAACCCATGAAGCAATCTACCCTACTATTCTCCAAGGCAGGGGCTGCAAGAGGCAGGTCAATGATGGGTGGTTTCACCAGGGTACCGAAAGCAAGCCGAAATCCAGGTCTTGCGACGGTTATCGGGAGCCCTGTCAAAGGCGGGCAGGCGTCGAAGATGCCTGAGGGGGCTGAGGAAGATATGGACTCCGTACCAAGCAGTTCCGCGGTCAAGGCGCTTGAGGAGTCTCCCTTTCTGGATAACGCCGTTCCAGTTGAACAGTCAGAAAAATCGAAAGGCAAGCAAAGGGAGAAGGACGATTATTCCACGCGCCGGGCATCTACTGTTTCAGCGTCTTTATCAGAGTCAATCTTGGCCTTCAGAGAGGAGAACGCAAAAGGAAAAGTCCTCATGGGGCCTCCCCCCGTTCCAGACAGGTTGTCAGCGAGGAGTAGCGGTACCAACGGTTCCCCTGAGGCTACTGGGGAAACTTCTTCGACACCTCCCGGACGTAGGAGCGCGAGGAGTGCGGCGGTTGCAGCCGTCGCAGCAAACCACGCTCTCTTGACCAAAAAGGCACCCGAGGCACCCAAATCCCCAGTGAACTTGGCTCTGAAATTCCTCAAGGACTGCGTCATATATGTCGATGTGAAGACAGAAGACAGTGAAGAAGCCGGTTCGTTATTCGTAGAGATGCTCGAGGGTGTTGGCGCCAGGGTAGGTTATATCACCTTGTTTAGAGTCGGGGACTGACCGATCTATATCGTCGAGCAGATCCTGAAGCAGGTCGGCCAGAGCTGCACGCATATTGTCTACAAGAACGGTCTTCAGAGTACGATCAATAAGTATAACCTCCTCCGTGACCCCAAGCCGTTGGTTGTGGGCATCGCATGGGTAGTGGACTGCGTGGAACAGCGTAGGAAGGTTGCGGAAGGAGACTATCTCATTGATCTGGACGAGGTCAGCCTCTTGACTAACCCTCACAAGGTAGTGTTCGTTCCACCCCGTCCATGTGTATCATCTTTGACATGTCGTGTTAGCGACGACGCTCGTTACTTCCGAAACCCATCTCCCGCTCGTTCTCTGACGTTCCGCTGTTCTCGGAATCGAGCTCAAGGGACGAGCCCAACGATGGCGATATATCCATGGAGTCTGCATCTTGTAAGCATGTCGTCCGCATGCAATCACACTCACTATTTAGCTGACCTTGACTGTCAGCTGTAGGCCTTGATGACCTGCCACCACTGGAAAGGGCTCGGCGAAGAAAGAGTATGATGCTTGCTCACTAGTGTTACTGTATAAGCCATCGACGAGGACCAGCTTTCCCTAATTCATTTCACATAGATCTATATACAATTCGAACACATTCCTTCGTTTAGAAGGTTTCTATCCAGGGCTTGGGCAACTTAGCCTGCCAGTGGTCAATTTGTCTGTGACGGTGGCGGAGGCCCTCAAATGAAGGCCTGAGACACCCTTTCACACTTATTCACAATGATAGAAGGTAGGGTATTCATAAGGACAGCAGCGTACAAGGATAGTTTGGAGCATATGGAGGTATGTCATGATTCTCTCTTGCAGCCACCTGGGAGCAGGAATCTGAACTTGTCGGCGTTGTCGATAAGATATCGAGGAAGACCGACACCGGTTTTCAGTCTATGATAAAGCATATGAGTTAGGCTACCGCTTCTGGATACACGACAAGCATTGACACCTACGGATCGAGATTGAGCTGCGAGAAGAAATCGATGTACTGCAATGGCGGGAGCATTCAGATTCGAATGATCGGGTTGAAGGTGAATATGACTGACACTGTACGCTTCCGGCAGNANGCNNAGC
>JANDKE010000576.1:0-10087 GCA_027627275.1 Coprinellus aureogranulatus | reverse complement strand
GATCCGCNTNNGCANGGGAGAATCCTTTCATCTTGATGATGTACTCGGGAATGGTCCTGAAGCAATAGCTACAATGCCAGCCAGCATCTGAGAGGATGAGTTCTGTACTCTTGGAGTGTCGGTAATAGCTATCCCATCCCCAGATATGGGCGCTTGCGCGCCAGCTCGAGTATCCAAGGTACCATTCAAAGCTGGATGGATGCGAGCACATCAAATTCAGCATAACGCCTTCACAACCTCTGGAAGACTTCATACCTGTACATAAAGTTGCGCAGCTGTAAATGGATGTCCTTCCCCGAAATCGCATGCTTTTAGCAAACGGATGGTGTGCTCTGCCGGGATCTCGTCCAAGTCGGACATGAACACAAGGCTCTGAGTTCCGGCAGGGAATTTGGACATAGTCTCCTTCAGAAGGTTTCGTCATTCATGTTTCTCGTTCGTGCTTCGACGTCCCAAGGCGACTCTCCGCGCTGCAGTTCTTTCCCGGGGAGGCTGTCGGGGATATAGCTCAGACGTGCAGAGCAGACGAGAAAGTGGCGAGCACATACAAATGATATACAATCTTGTGAGAGAACTTCGCATAGCGATCTCGATTATTTGCAAAGAATGTCTCCTTTGGCAAGCCGGTGAACGTCGCATTCGACTCAACAATGAGGAAGTGGTCCACAACGCCGTCCAGCTCATTCAACCGGATCTCCAGCAGATCAAGCTCGCTGCTCATGAGCACTGCATCGAGCACCTTAACCCTGACCGTGTCCTCCCGCTTCTTCCAACCGTGGAGTTTGCAGAGATGCTCGTCCATCTTCACGCCTTCCGCGTAGTAATGTGTGACCAAATCCTTCGGACCAGTGTCCTTGTCCCATAATGGTCGGGTCGCATAAGAGAGTGTGTTCTGGATCTGGTACCGGTTGTGTGCTATGAGATAGACAAGGGCGATGCTAAAGAGAACGGCGAAGGCTATCACGACATTAGACCTTGGCCGGCGGAGAGTGAAGGTAGCCATCGCGAGGCAGCGTCCTGGTGTTGCTCTTAACGGTGTCGACTGCCGAGCATTGAGAACGTGTTGGGAATGAAACAAGAGCTGTCGGTGCCTGCGGCGCTGTGCGCGCCAGCCACTGCTCTCTGATCAACTCCAGGCACAGCCCGTTTGTTGATCTGAGTGCTTTGCCTTTGAACCTCACAATAGGGGCAAACCTCGAGACGGGAGCTATAATGACACCGACGATAGGTGAAATAGAATGGGCTTCTAGCCATGTAAGTACAAGATAAATGATATAGTAGACCTCAAGTCTTCAGCTTTATCAGTTCGATGGAGGTGCAGGTACTGTTACACATAGGTTGCGAAAGTCAGGGCATGGCAGGGTGTCAGAACACACGCTATCTATGAATCAGTGCGTCCAAGCCACCGGCCTTATATGAAGGGGCACTGGCACTTGGACTAGCGGGGGCCAGTCCAATTGCTGATAATGAGAGGTGCTAGCTTCTTACGCCTTTCCGCGTTCGTTTCCTTGGTCCTCGGAGGCGGGACCATTTTGAAAGGCACCTGGATAAACAGTGAGTATGAATGGTTGAAAGCATCAATTCGGTCCACCACGCACCCCGATATGCGACATGAATGCATTCATGTCTTCCATATGTGTCTTCACGTCATCCTCTGATTCACTTCCCTCTTCTACAGGGCTCGGAGGCTTACGCGTAGCAGGGGATTCTGGGATATGGGAGGGCCTCAAGCTCGTATGTCCTTCAGTGACCGGAGAAGGTGCAGAGCTCCGAAGCCCATATTCCTTTAAGAGTGTCCTGGCAGAACCTGAGTCAAGGGCGAAAAGCGATTTCAAATCCTTGGGGAACAGGGCACTTGCTGATGGTGTCCCAGCTGTCATCTGGACGCTTTGGCTGCGTGATATCGCGCTTGGAGCGGTAGATGTGGACCTGGTAGAAGGCGTTCTTCTCATTGGTAGAGCTAGTGGAAGGCGCAGATGGTCGGCGAAAGGAAGGGAGCTGGCAGGCACACTTGAGTCCGTAGCAGAGGTGACGAGCACAGGGTATGGTGATTGCTCGGGCGTTGGAACAGGGCGGAGAAGAGGGCGGAGCGGGGCATCAAGGGAGGCCGATTTGAGGCTTGCATTGTACCTGCGTGCTTCCCTAAACCAGCGCTTAGCTACTGATTAATAGGCCCTAATAGTGGCGGGAGCTTACGAGTTGAAAAGTTCTGTTTGTACTTCATGTATCTGTCGTTCATGATCCGCACTGCTCTGCCTCAAGCTCACTGGTACTTGGATCGACAACTGCGCAGGATTAGATACAGGGCGTTCTACGCAAGGATGAAGTCATTCTTCTCACCTCTCGGCGAACTCTTTCCTCGACGATATTTGCAATCGACTCGTTTACGATAGCCTTTAATTCCGTCTTGATAGTGTCTTCAGCCGTCTGTTTAATTCTACTTTCCAGGCCTGTCTTCAGATTGTAGAGTTCTTCCCTCTGCGATGCGATCTGCTGTTGAAGCTCGCCATGAAGAGTCGATAGCTTCGAGAAACTATGAGTACACGGATTTGACCTTGACAGCGACGAAAACTCTTCACCTCACCCCTCTCCTTAATTTGAGCCGTGAGTTGGGTCATGAGGACCGACTGTCTACCAACGTGATCCATAACGTTCGCCAGACCCTGCAGTGCCTCTTTCATGGAAGCCTGGAGTTGAGCAATAGCGAGAACTTCGGCGGGCATGGTAGTTCCCTCAACTGTCGGCGGAAACTCTAGATCCTGCGTAGGTTGCAGAGGACGCGAGTCACACTCGCCAGGTGGCTTGGGCTCCGTCGGTGTATAAGACTGTACAGACCATTGATCCATCGGATCTGCATCTGTCTCTTGAGGAGAGGACGGTCCGATAGTGCAGGTGCTGGTTGGGGACGGAGGTAAAGCAACAGCCCTCTCGATCTTCCCATCGTTCGAGTACGTATTGACAGAGGTAGACCGTAGCTTCGCTAGACCGAGATTCTTTGACTTTGCCATGCGAAACGTTTGGGGAAGGTGGTCAGTGACGGTCACTCTTAGGAGAAGTGGAACAGAGAGATAGCGCGAGTTGGAACAGCTGATCGATATAGTGCTTCATGAACCCGGACATGAGGCAGCTGCGAGGCCCAAGTATCCGCACAGCCGTCCTACATGCGCAATTGACGACACATACTGTATCACAATGCGAGGGGCGTGCCAGTGAGCGCGCGCATGGGAGAAGCTCTCAGCTTAGCACGCCTCGTGACTGATTCGTTCCAGTGGTGAAAGGTGACGATGTGACGACCAAGACGACCGAAGGTCCCATAAAGGCGGTGCGTGCACTGAAAAGCAGTGGTTGATAAACCAATGGGGCTTGCGTTGACGACGGGGCTGGGGGACGCGCATGAATTGCTCGAAAAAGGGATAAAGAGCGAGACAAGAGACGTCGAAATGGCACTGACAAATAGGCGCCCACACTCAGCACTTGGGTGCTTGGGGCTAGCCTTCACTTGCACGTGCGTACTGATCCGATGCGACCGTGACGCGAACCGGTTCAACGCCTTCTGCGTCTTTCTCTTCACAACCTCTTTGCAGAAGACTTGAATATGTTCCGACCATGGGCTACACGCGACTAGATATCCCTGTCCAAAGCAACCTCGTTTAATCGAACATTAGAACGATGGCAAGACACACGTACTCCGGACGATCAACGGGGCGAGGGCCTGAAATAGCGACACAGACAACAGAAAGCCTCAATGTACGTTCCCATCCCTTGCATGCTCATACGGCTTCTATGATAAACTCCTGTTAAAGGATTACCCAGTATTACCCCCACAGGTAAGTACGACCATATCGACTGATCCAACCACTGGTCACGATCTTATCATTGGCACAAGCCCTGGCTGCGGTCCAGTTGCGCATATCGTTGACAGATTTCTCCGAGGGCTGGACGCGGTACGGAACGAGGAGCCAGCCACAAGTTAGAGCGGCTTCAATTACCATGACTGACATTTACCTGATGAAAACCTTGGATGCACTGTCGACCCCACGAACTTGAACTTCCCCATCATGCTTATTGCTTCAGGAACTCTCTGCACGGTGTACCTAGTTTTGTCAGCGGACTGACACAAGTAGCACGCTGTATCTAAGCATTGCCTATCACGGCCTGTGCATCCCACCAGGCACCAAGGGGTTTGATATCCCTCCGCAAGGCGTCTGTGTACTCATAGATGCCCAGACTACTTTTACAGCGATATCTCGATCGGGAATGCTCCTTCGGCTTCTGGGAAGGTGCGATGCGATGTACATGCTATCAAGAGACTGGTATGTTCATACAGTTGCTACTCCGCTACCTGGTTGACAAAATATATGTTGCGACACAACCCATTTCGAGTAACATTACTATGTTTGACTGCTGTCGGCATATGTCAGCAGACGAAGAAGCCAAGAAGGGCTGAACCAAAACTTCGCCTTCTTGTCGCAATCCAATAATGGTTTGCGCCTGCAATCCAACCGGTTGCACCGTGTTCAAAGGCGCACATTGCTGCGCATCGGATTCCCCCTGCCACTGTCCGTGTGGGGGTACGAGTATTCGTACCCCTGCTTCTCTGTTCTTTTTTCGCGGGTCAGAAGGAAGAGGTACAAGCCTCCTAGCCGATATATCGAACAGCTTCCTCGGCTTCTTGGCTTGCATTTCTGTGACTGTCCATCAACAGGTTTGTTTTCTCAGACTTGCTACTGGTTTGCCGAGGCTAGAATTGCTTCGACACTCATCTGGGTTCATTATCTCACCTGGTGGAGTGGTGGAACTTGCCTTTGCCTCTCCGGACTTAGCGATAGGCCAAATACTGCATGACGAGGACTGCTTCCTTCGCTGCGCACGAAGCAAGCAATGTGCCCACAGAGCACCTCATCTTCGCTTTCCGTGGCCCATCTTTGCGACTGTCGTAGACGGGAAGCTCCTACAATCGATGTCAGGCGACAGTTTACGGCAAGGATACTCTGGAATGCACGTATATCCTATGGAACGGATGGCTGATGCTTCAGCTTGGGGCGCTCAAACCCCTGCTCCTGCCTAACTCGCCGGAGACGGCGCCAGATGCACCCAGTCGCCAATCCAGTGGACACATGGAACGATCTCAAACGATACGGCGGCCTCCGGGAACTGGATGGGTCAGTCATGACGGTGCCGTATCGCTGGCCTTCTCTGAAATTCTACTGGCGTTTGCAACTCAACTTACCAAATCATGGGAATAGCATTAGTGACGACGCAATGCTATCCGAAGTCGAAGCAAAATGCCTGGCAGATAATGCACATTCCGAATGGTCATCCAGCGGAGGGGGTGAGGTTATGGGATAGCTTCTATTCATGCTGCCGCACTGCCCTGTGTTTCGTCCTTGCTTGACGACTATATCCGCTGTGTATCGCGGGCGCTCACCGTCCAAACGCCCTTCGAGCACTCCATTCCGATGAATGCCATTCATTCAGCACTGCCGCATAGACCTAACCATATGATGTCCAGGGGGAGTTGGACGCCAGTCTAGGAGGCCGGGAATACCATTTTGAGTTGAGCTACTCCTGCCTCGTGATACACTAAGCTGGAAGTTTAACCTACACGAGGATCGGATATGCTCTAAAAGCTTTGTCTTTCCATAAGACAGAAGACGGAAGGAAGGTCCCCCGTTCGGCCGTTCGCATTCGGGTGCTGCGCACGAGAGAGAGTGCAGCCCTTTTCCGTCTTTGCTTGCAAAGCTAGTAGGGCGGTGCCGTTGTCTCCAATTCCGAGTAAGAATGACCACGGTTCGGCACGCCTGCTGGTTCGTTTGCTCGATTTCAGTGTACGTACTTCACGCTTTCCCCTTCTGAACAGGGTAGTTGGCCTGGACGAGGTAGAACTGTTAAAGCGTAGAGGAAGCGCGTCCTGATGATCATCGATGATAGACGTCGACGAACGAGGCCGAAGAATTCAAGTCACTGACTACGCCCTAATGGCACAAGTGAAACAACTGTTTTCTCCATGCGACTTGCAAAACGTCCTCGCAAATGCAAGCAGAATCGGTAAGTGAAGCCCCCCGGCTCCTTTCCTCCCCTACTTCATCCGTTAACTGCATCGTTAAGCGCGCGCGCGCCACCATTCTGCGATTCAAACTACACAAGCTCACCTCAGTTCAAGCCTGTTCCGTCGATCCTTGTGCATCGTCTACAGAGTCCTGCCGCCACCCGCCCCTCTCTCTTTGCACCTTCCTTCCTTTGACAAACCCGTTGATTCGCGCCATCGTTGTTCGGTTCGGTCGTTCAGCGGCGCTAACTTGAAGTGAGGTGACTGGTTCCTCCTCCGCATCGATCAGTCGATATCTTCTCTCGAACCCCTCGCACCCCGGAACTCCTGGTAGCGCTTGCAAGCAGTGTTCATGGCAGGCCTGGAAAAGGCGGCAACTGGCCTGAAATAAATCCCTGGATGACCGGGGCACCCTCATCTGGTTCATACGCCTCAGAAGGGGGAGATATCTGCTTCTCGACCCCGAGCTGCCAGAGACGCTCAACTCGAGCTTCGAAATGGGGACTGGCGGTCGATGTGGCGTTCGGTGCGTTCACTCACACAGGGAGAAGGCATTCGCCCCGAAGTTCAACAAACATTGGGCAGGGCAATCCGGTGCAATCAGAATATTCAGAATAACATGCTTAATTGCGAACTCGGAGGACCTGGTCAAGGGTTAAAATCATCCAAGCTCAAGCTGGATGTCAATAGGACAACCTGGTAGAGGGTCCAATATCAATTTCAAAATGGATGAACAAGAAATTAGTCAGAGGTAAACGTGTAGACCCTAAAGTATAAGATATAGTCAAAACCAGTACTAGAATTTGGTTTGTATGGTATCGGGAGTATGGTCGAAAGCGCACGAACGCGGAAGAAAAGACAGCAATATGATGCCGGAAAACGTGGACTGGAGTTAGCTAGATGGACGCTGGAGGTAGTATTGGGGGTAGAGAAAGAGGTCGGTTAAGGACGGGGGGATCGCAGAAAATGAGTGAAATGGTTTGTCGGAGGTGAAAACGAAGGAAATCTCTGGCAGTAGGTGATGGAAAAGGCCCGTATGGTACATCACTCATAAGGAAGAGAAACTGGTACAAGAACACTAGCGACGGTGAGTACAGTATTCACACAACAGAAGAGCGAGTCGAGAGGAAAAATAAGTCAAGGGAGTGGGTATGTAACAACGAAAGTGGGAAGTGTCAGATTGGGAGATTCGTGATACAAGGAAAGAACGGTCATCGGATGCGATGGTCAGATGTAATCAATGTTCGAAACGAAGGTGGTAGATGGGGTTGGGTACGTGCATGGAGAAGGGAAGATTCACAGAAGGATGTTGATCCAAGAGGCAGATGGCATGGTAGCTGGAAACCGTAGACAAGCGGAGTCGCCGCGCAGTACAACCATTGCCGAAAAACAACAGGGGAAGACAGTGGTTCAGCTGTGGATATTAAGTACCAAGTCCGAAAAACGATATGACGGGCAATAGTTCATAGTTGGAAGAGATCGGGACTCAAGTGAAGGGTGTGAACGACTCAATGTTGACGGTTTGCAGCCCATTGGTATCCATTGATGTTACTTCCGGGAACGAGGTATATAGCGCAGAGGGAAGACCGGGGTTGCGCGTTGAAAGCGAGTTGTGTCCGCTGGGAGGATAAAATTCGGTTCCTGGGGGTGAGTAGGTGTATTGTCCTCGATGGCCAAGGTTGTGCTCGGATTGCTGAAGAGTTGACGTTGGGAGAGAAGTATCATCGCCTGATCCCGTTGGCAAACTGGCACTTGGGTCCTTTCCTTCATGATCAGAAGGGGTAATGGCGTACTGATTCAGGCGACGTTCTGCAGGTTGTCCTGACTGGACAGGCTCATGAGCATTTCAACGCACGAGGGCAATGTGGGTACCAACCTGTTCGCCGCCACTTTGCAGCGCAAAACTCAACTCGCTCGTCTTGGAGATTGGAAGATTCGAGGATGTGAGAGCAACTGTTGCCGAGTCAAGGGTATGGGGACTGTTGCCAGGGGATATTGTCGACGCGGGAGAAGGATAAGAGTTGCTCACAGACTCGGGGACTGGGACACCCTGAGGAGCGGCTATCCCGTACTCGTCGCTGGGAAACCCGCCCATATTCAGGGATTGTGTCTCAGTCATGCCGAACTGGCCGCTAGTGTCCAGTTCCACAAACTCCAAGAACTGTCCTGGGGAACTGCAAGTATGAAGAATCAGAATTTTCCGGAAGATGAGAGAGAGGGGGACGGCCCGCTCACCAAGAATTACGGCGACTACCATTGTGAAGGTCGGCGTGAGAGAGAAGAGGGTCCACGCCGAAATCGGAGTAGTACGAGCTGTTGACACTGGATTCACTCGTTGCAACAGATGCAATTGAATTGAATCGGGAGTAAGAATCGAAGTGCGGCGATGACAGGCTATCGTCGTCGTTACCAGAATAGGGAAACGAGCGCAAAGAATCAGGAGAGTTGCGCTCGCTATCTGCCGAGCTCGGAGAAGCCATTGACGGAGTGCTCGCAGCACCAAAGGAGAAATTGGGGGAAGGCAGAGGACCGGGTATGGGAGAGCCAACAACACGAGACGTCACGGCATAGAGGCGATGATCAGGAAGGGAGGCTCGGCTCGAAATGAAGGGGGGAGGATTGGTCGGCGCTGGGGAAAGGGCGTTGGTGCGGAGGGAAAGTCTGGCGTCCATTGAGGATCGGCGGATGTTGCTGACGTGGGGTGCCGAGGACAAGTGGTTGAGAGGAGGTCGACGAGAAATCGACACGCGGTTGTGATGTCTAGAAGCTGAGAGCATACCGAAACGCTCCCCGAAAAGGGCGGTGTTCTTCGTCCTTGCGAGGTTGGCGTAGGGGTTGTGTGCGAGTCGCTGGAGACTTGCATCTACCGACCGACGGCGAGCCAAAGGATCAAACCATTGGGACGACGGTGGACCCTCGGGAGGTCCGGTGTCGAAGGAAGAAGGGGGGAATGCATTGAGAGGCAGGGATCCTCTGCGGAGATTGTGAAGGTCAGACTGGTGCTGGGCAAAGAGTGACGAGCGGCTGTTGCCCAGAGGCCCTGCACTATCCGGGGGTGGCTCAATGGGGGAGTCTTGCCACTCAGGGTTCGACGAGTCTGTGATAACGTGCGACTGAGGGGGAATGCCGGGTTTCAGTGACGCGTCCGGCAGTTGGATGGGCGACCCTGAGGAGCCCGACGATGGTCTCGAAGGGTGGTTTGTTCGGGGCTGCTGGGTGTGGGCTGTTGCAAGGCGGGGGTCGTCAGTACCATGCCTCTACGGTCCAATACCAACGAGGAAACCGAGGAAGACAGGGAAAGAGACGAAGAAAGCGAAACGAGACATACTAAGTCGGAGCGAACTTCTTCGTCCTCTTAAACTCCTTCGCAGCCTCCTCCGCGCCCTCCCACCCAATCTTCTCAAACAACTGCGGGAGGTCGTTCACTTCCTCGCTATCGTTATGTTCGTGCAGGTGGTCCATGATGCTTTTGAGGAGGGCGTCGTATTCAGGTGTTCCGGGGGAGAGGGATTCGAGGGTGTATAGTTTTTCTTTGACGAACTGCGTTTGGAGTAGTGCATCGTCAGTACCGACTACGAATGAGGAGGAAGAATTAAACCTCCTAGCGCATCCAGCGTACCTGGTGTTCATCCCTATCATGATCCGCCAACCTAACACCCTCCTCCCCAAGATACCTCTCCATCAACGGGTAAATAACGATCTCTTCACCCACAGCGTGCCGCGCGATCTCCCACCGGAGCTGGTTGGACCATTTGGTTTGGAGCTCGGGGTTGCCTTTGGCGCGGACGTATGAGTCGTAGTATTCGTACATCTAATGAGAAACAGAGGATGGCGTTAGCTATGCGCAAACGGGGGAGGGGAATGGGAGGAAGGAGAGAGGGAACAGAGGCGTACCTCCTGGTGGTCATCTGCGACCGCGTTGAAGAGAGGGTTGTTCTTCGCCGTAGCCATCGATCTCAAGCTCAGATTGTAGTAAGGGGGGGGGAAAAGCAGGAGCTCGTGTGGGAGTCAAGTAAGACCTAACAGAGCCGCGTGTAA
>JANDKE010000575.1:0-16662 GCA_027627275.1 Coprinellus aureogranulatus | reverse complement strand
CNNNCNNCGGCNAAGGCAGTTAGNCGCCCAGTCATACCGAGTCGTCGAAANGCGCAGNAGTGAAGGTGTCTAGAGTGGCGCGAAAAGGNNNNCTCTNGTGGAACATCTCGACTCCTCTTGACCCTTCGAACACCGCTCTTNGAGNNCGTCTCTCCGAGGTCACCGCCTTNAAAGGCTTNCTTNATTAGGCGCCCACCATCTGCGAGCCCGNGCCCACTATAAAGNCNACCTCANNCTCTGGCGGCCNTAANCTNTTTTCCTTCCTTCTNCCATGTCCAACCCATATGTCTACGTNCCNGAAGCAAACTTTCACCAGACCGCGTACCAGAATCAGGCCTATTCGCCGTACGGGTCTCCNTTCATNCCAGAACTNAANNTAAACCCNTCGCCTTGGTCTAANCCGGCTTCNCTCCCTCCTTCACCTCGCATTGGAGGGGGTCCAATACCCAATGTCGCNTTCCCTGGGTNTGCGGGAGGAGGCGATCCAGTATGGGATGCAAATTACCGACGCCCGCGNCAAAATTCNTGGCATGGTCCCAACCCCTATGATCCCAGTCTCCTCGCTCCCGTTACCCCCTCACACCACCGTTCAAGCTCCTTCGGACATGCCAACCCGCCGTTCGTCCCGGGTACTTACCAGCAACCCCCACCTGCATCTGCNCCAGTATACAACCCANTCTGGAATTGGAATCCCAACTCGGCNTCNCCGTGGTTCAACCGTTTCGTCAANCTNCCNANTCANCGNCAAGAACCTCAAGCATTTATCCACCCTTGGTTNAATGGGGAGGCGTTCAGGAGCGACTTCTTCTTTAATCTCGCAATNCCGACCTTTGCGCCCATGAGGGTCATTGGGCCAGGCGGCCAAACGATGCTGATGAGCCAGGACGAACTCACTCAGGTCGCAACATACCCCCACATCCACAAGCTCACGATCAAGCACGATAAACTCCCTCGATGGCCAATCGANCTGGTGTTCAATCCAATAAACCCAAATGCGCCCCGTCACGAATCTACCGCCCATCACCGTTGGTGACATCCTTCTAGCCATCCACCGCGAGCTTCAGAAGAACATCACTCACGAGGAGTGGAACGATTTGAACTCGAGGGAGGAAGAGGAAGTAACACACGCGTATAAGAGGAGGTGCAAGTCGCTCGGCCCTCAGGCAGAGAGGCAGATGAGGAGTGCTGGAGTGAAGAGATGCGATTTCTTGATGANGGATGTCATGTTCAGAGGACTGGTGAGGACGGGAAGTAGCTTGGAGAATCTGAAGTTGATCACCGGGCCCGCATAAATGCGCGGCGCTCGATGTTGCTGGACTATACCCCTGACGCTTGTTTGACTATTCGCCGTCATCTCATGTACCCTCTTGATTTCTCCCATTATTTCTCTGCCGGGTCTGTACATAGTTTGGTTTTGCACCAAGACCAGCGATTTGATCGCTAGGAGACCTGCTACATACCCTTTGACCTCCACAGCACCTCTCTCTTGGCACCCACGTCCTCGGTAACTCATCAAACCTTCTAGTCGACTTCCTCGATTTCAAATTCCCTGGAATAGAGCTCCAAAAGGTCGTCAAGATCATCGCGTGCATCAAGGTCAACGTCCGAAGCATCGAAAGATCGCCCGACGATGCTTGAAAGACTGAAAGAACAACCAAAGTGAGCAGCCTAGCCTTGCGACAAATTGACAATCCTTTGCGTACCTGGCGGCGATATCAAGAGCAGTGCCAGCAGCGTGCCCGACNTTTCGCAGACGCCTCCGGCCCTTACCGCGAGCGTCAAGTTCGAATCCGTTCTCGTCGAAAGATCGAGNTTGGGGAGAAGCCAAGTTTGCGAAGCTATAGGAATGATACGTAAGTCAAGGTTCCACATTTGNGCTCCGAGAAGCTNGTTGGACCATACCTAGATGCGATACCGAGAGCAGTCCCGGCGGCGTTCCCTATGCGCCTAAGCCTTCGGCCCCGAGCGTCTAACTCCAGGCTGTCTTCGTCGAAAGAGCGGCCCTGTCCTGCGCGCATCTTTGCCGCGCTACAGAAGCAGGATAGAGTAAGCTTCNGGCGCGCTCGACAGAAAGAGACACTTACATGGATCCAAGGTTGAAGCCGTTGGTAACGCCTGCAGCTATTTGTCCCCTTTTCCGGGCCTCTAGCTCCAGGTTATCTTCGTCGCTACGACCGCAGGTTTCAAGCGTGCATCTCCTCCAGCGGGCTTCAAGATCAGATTCAGCAAATTCGCGCGTCCCTAAATCCTCAGAGCTCTGAGTAATAGGTGCAGCAATTGTTGGCGCGATGAGGAGGGNNGCAACGATGACGGGCGCAGTGAAATGGAGCATGACAACAATATAGAGTGAGGTNNGGAGAGTATATGAAGTCGAGTTAGAGAAGAGGTGTAAGGCAAACAGTTGCGGTCAACGCAGGTGTTTGTGTGAGGNNTTGGAAGGGTGAGACCAGCTGAGGAACCAACGTTCAGGAAATCCTCCTTTTATGCCCANTGCTTTCGACGAGCCACATCTCGATCNCTGGCGTTGAATCAGAGTACCGATGCTAGTGCTGCTGAGAACAGTGATCAGTGGTGAAACCTTGACGGTGTCCTGGGGAGCGGGAGACTTACATTCNNCATCTTGTTGGGNACTTGCACCATCAGTGCTTCTGTACCTCGCAAAGTCCACATACACATNGAGTAGCACACTGGATGCAGGCCTATAGCCGACGTTGGCCAAGGACTCCGGATACACCAGNATCCGAGTGCACGGCTAAGCCTATACCATGTATGCCAGAGTGCAGCGACCGTTGCGGTGTGCCCGAGTCCCGTTCGGACGGTNTGTGACAGATCGATGATTCCAAGTTAGCTTCTGAAGATTGGGTTTACCTTTGACCTAAAATGCTACTCATGTAAGTATCATCAACANACGATCATATGAGGTNCAATGCACGCACCGCTTGCAAGCATCCGACTCTGGTTCGAGATCATNATAACAGTTAACGTTGTACACCAGCCTTGCGCTCTAAGCACGGTCTGCTTTCCCAAATAGATAGACACCANTGCGCTTTGGTCCCTTCANAGCAGGGAATACTGCTGTTACGATTCACGTTTCACCTGGAGCAGGGTTCCTGTGAGTGATGTGGTGTATCAGGAGATTATCACTTCAAGCTACTAACAAACCGGNTAGAGNCCATCCGCGACTGTTAACCACCCGTTTGAAGCATCCAATGAATTAGCACCGCAAGGATATGTATCAAGACGACGGTCTCTATTGATCACATCGGGTTGCAAAGAAGTGGGTGCATGGCGAGGTACCAGGTCTTCAAGCTTCAAGTCCTGACAGACGCCCAGTGAGCTTGTCCGAATCGTGGTTTGAGTTGAAAGTTCCTAATTGATCCTGGCGGGTGGCCTCCACTGACAGCCACTGACCCCGCCGCTTTGTTTGGCAATGGGGCGTTTGNATTTCCATCCATATAGCCATCGCCAAACTCTAATGTGTGATATTAGGGCCAGCAGACGCAATACTATGAGCACATCACCCTNGCATATTACGGTATGATTTTACACGTGGGTCCTATGGGTAGAGGCCAGCGTTNCGATCCGNGCGTTACTCNTCGTCGGAGTCCTCGAATGTAAAGTCTACGACCTTCACAAACCCGCTGAGAAGGACAATTTCAGCCGACGCCGAGGCTCCAGCCTCGCCTCCCCCCTCGTCGCGCGAGATACAGAACTTCCCCATTGTTGCCACAAGGTATTGGCCAAGATTGTACACTGAGCATGCAAGCTGGGCCGTGTGATCTTGTCGACATCCTTCAGCCAGGGTCCGGAAGCGTGTGTCCGAGAAAAGGGACGTCCTGAATATTCGGGACCCCTGCAAGACGTCTTTCACCGTCTCCATCGCATATTCTAACGGTGTGAATCGCATGTCAGTGACCAGAACAAGTCTTTCGTTCAGCCCCGTCTCCATGTTCACGGCGGCACTTCGTGAGGGATCAAAAAGCATTTCAAGGTTGTTGTATAGCGTGGTTTTCAAGACGCCTAAGTTGTAGGCTCGCACTCGATGGGAAATCCAGGCGTCCTGTATTTCGAGCTCTAAACAAAGCGATGTTAATACTGTGGCGCAACCTTCTGTAGAACCCAAAGTTACCGATGCGATTGACACGGTTGCTCCTACACTCGTGTCGGTGTAACACCTCCCAGTCTCGCTCCTGGCACGACCTCGAGCAGTACACAGTGGTATGGCACCAGGAGCATTGTTTACTGTTGTCTCCAAAAGGTCGGAATTGGCCATTTGGATGGTGCTGGTGCAAAAGCTGTCAACTTTGGACTACGGAACGGATATCAGCGTTACCTCAAGATTGTCGCATAGCGAATCCCCCGAGACTTGACTTTTATATTTTGTCAGCGCTGCATCAGACAGTTCCAGAGGGATAAAGGCGTTCTGCGAATGGCGTGAGGCAATGGAATCGTTCATTATTGTTTCAACTGATTCCGGAGAGAGGGAGGCGAATGCACGCTGAAGAGCATCAACGATGTGCGGGTGGTTATTATGAAGCATCCATTCCAGAGGCGTCGATTCTTCTCCGTCAACCCAGTTGTGAACCGATGGCCGACCGTTTGATTGGGAAATGCAATCGTCGAAGAAGGCTTGAAGCAAACCTGCGTCCAGGATAGCGGGAATGAGGCGAAGTGTATCGTAGGAGTTCACCAGTATCGGTCGCAGGAAAAAACTCGAGGCGTCGACAGGAATTGCGCCCCGTATCGCGGAGTGCTTCGCCTTCGCATGACGGAATTCCATAGCGATACGGGTGACGAGAACCGGGAACCGAAACCGTCTGAGGGCTTGCAAAAAGCCAGGGCTTCCACTCAACTTCAGAGGCAGTTCTACGCACATACGGAAGACTACACAGTCGACCTTCTGCGGGTCGTCCTGGTAGACGCTCCGGTACCTGCTGGCCCAGTCTTCGCATCGTTGGCAAAAGGCTTGAGCTAAGCGCCTGTGATACCGATGGTCTTTCGAGTTCAGGACTTCCATGAGAATTTGCTTCAGCATCTCTGATTGAACGCAGCGCAACACGGCAGTGACTCTCGCAGCAACACGAACATGATACTTGTCTTCGCTTTCCACCTCGCCGTTTGGCGGAGTCACGTCCTGCGTCCACGCCCATAAGACGAGCTCTACCAGGCGTCGAAGGTTGGCCGGATCGTCCTGGAGGTATTTCTCTCCCTCATGGAGGATAGCGGATACCCTGTCGAGGACAGCACTGGCACCAACGGACAGAGGATACTCTGGCATTACGATGCTTGACTTCCTAGTGAAGAATTGTAGCCATGTGACGACGACGTCGAGGCACGGCCTGAGAATCGCGAACATCTGCTCCTTGACCCTGTCGTTTGCACTCTTCAAATATTCGAAGGCTCCGTCCATGGCTTCCATACAAGCTTTGATCAGCGTCACTGCACGCGCCGCGTCTGCTATTGACTGTGGCCTGGTTGTCGACTCTCGTAGACCCATGCGCTCTGCCTCGAGTTCGAAGTGACCAAGGACCACTTCCAATGCGCGCTTGGACTGTGGCAGATNTTGAGGCCATTCGTCGCATAACCGGTTGAGGTGTGGAACAGAACCCTTTCCAGCCTCTCGTAAAAGCTTGGTCCAGTTGAGTGACCATGAGCATATTATGGCAAANCAGAGAAGACTACGTACGACTTCCACTTTCGCATTCGACATANTCCTGTAAAGACTGAGGTCAGAGTGTGGGAAGTGCTGTTATGGCTTGTCTAGAGTAGTCTGNGAAAGGAGCTAGTGGGAGCCTGGAGAGTNGAAGGGAAGAAAACTAACCGTGAACTTCGCGTGTTCTGATCCCGCTGTCACGTATGCATTTGTTTGTTCTCTACGCCATGAGGCTGGGGCTGCAGGTTGTTGTCCAGNNNTGAGTTCANNCTTTGCGTNAAATCCCAGCTCGGCCCCNTGACAAGAGATATGAAAGCTGCAGCCAAGCGGAAGCATGGATGAACCCCGTTCCGCTGATGTTTCCTTTCAGATGCTCCGCCGTCCGAGTCTGCTCAAATCCATGTCCTGACCATCGTACGTGACTACGAGTTGTGTCTACNGCACGAACCTATATACGCCTATGCTTTACCCTTCCTGCCCATTTTCTTCTCCTTCCTCTTCCGGCCAATGACAGCACCGACAGGATTGAAGGCTTTCTTTGGCTTCTCAGATGCCTTCTTCTCTTTCTGCAGAGCAGGTGCATCGGAGTCGNCTTTCTTTTCCACTCGTCTTCGTTTCTTGGGTGAGCCACCAGCTTCAGACCGATCNTCATCGCGCNTNGAACGTTTGTTTGGTGGGCGCGAATCCTTCGTCTTTCCATTCCGTGANGGTTTCTAAANTGTATCATGAGTTTCATGAGNTTAGCATTGTTGGAANCAAGATACACACCTCATCAGCATCTCCTTCTTCCTTACTACNCTTCCTCCCACCAGCCATAGCCTGCGCCCTCCTTTGCACAACCTGGATATTCTCGATACTGAACTCNACGATCAGCGTTCCCTTCTCCCCTTTCGTGGTCGGCATGCCCCCCTCAAGCTCGTCCTTGATCCGCTGCATCCTTGCCTCGTCTTTGTCGTCACCCTTTGCCTTCTCCCTCTTGAGATGATCACCCAACTCNTCCTTAAACCACTCCTTGAACAAAGGGGTGACAGCNGGGTTGTTGTTCGCCCATCGCAGTACCTTGAGTGCGTCAGAGTGCTTCGTCATCTCGATGAAGCCGTAGCCCTTCGAGCGACCTTTACCCGTGAGTGGATCGACGCGCTCGTTCTGCCGCACAATCTTGGTCTGCTTCACGCCGGTATCACGGCCCTTCGCAGCCTTTTTCGCCTTGGACTTGTCNTTTCCGCCGTNNTCCTTAGACACACCTTCCTCTCGTTCCAAGCCTTTCTTNAGNATCTCTTCGAGAGCNGTCTCCGTTCGCTCAGCCATCTCATCCTCTGTCAAGCCTTGNCTCTCGCCGGCCTTCACCTCTTGGTTGAACGCTCGCAACGCGTNGATTGCAAGGCGCTTGAGCATACGCTCGCTCACAAATAGAGGAAGCTGGCGTATAGAAAGACGCGTGCGGGAGATGAAGAGTGATGGGTTAGACTTGAGAAGCGCACGGCGTTGGTTGTAGGAAGCCGTTCGTCGCTCAATTTCCGCGGGTGAGAGGCTNGCAGCTGCNGGGGAATTGGCGTGGATGACTACCAAANTGTGATCAGCGATATGTTTCCCGAGATCNTTNATTTNCTCACTTCCTTCACGCAAGAGATACATGTTGCGCTTGTCCTGCTTCTCCCGGAGTTTCTCGCCCTCNTCCCTCAGTTTGGTTGCAACGTCGCGAGTCACCGCTCTCACGCAATCTAGTGTGCGACCATGAAGGACCAAGCTCCTAGCGAGGCTGGAAGAAGGNTCTGGGGTAAGAATNGAAGGCATACTAAAGGGGTTCTTCTTGGGCTATCAATNCAAAGAGTATGTCAGTCAAAANATCCTTGAGTGCTGGGATGATGTGCTCACAGCATTCAATCCAGTTTCAGCCCGGAGAATCTCAGCTTGCTCAAGAACCTTGTCAGCGTCTTCCTTATTCCAGAAGCAAGCAAAGCCTGTGCCTCTTGAGCGGCCTGTTGAAGGGTCCATGGTTATNCTGGCGTACCGAAGAGGTCCAAANGCGCGGAACAANGTNCTGAGTTCGTCCTCAGTCGCNATGTAAGGGACATTGCGGATGAACAGAGTGGTGCCTGCTTCNGGAGCAGGAAGCTGGGGTTTCACGGGCTCCTCCTCGTCGGAGTCNCGGTCTTCATCATAGTCACTGAGCCCATCCTGCGACGATCCCGCTTCNTCGTCGTCTGAGTCCTCCTCATGNACTCCGAGACCCTCGTCTTCACTCTCTGATTCACTCCCCGCNANCACTTCCANTTCCACTCGCCTCAGACTCGGANCNGCTCTCCATCTCGACGTCACTATCCTCAGCCGCCGCCTCTTCTATCTTGGCCTTCTCTTCCTTCCACTTCTCCTTGCTCAGCGCCCAATCAACGGCAATGACACGCTCCGTCGCGTTCTTTTGATCCTTATCCTCGTCTTCCTCTTCTGCCTCCTCCTTGTCTCCCTCTTCCTCACCCTCGCCATCCCCAGCTCCTTCACCTTCTTTAACCGTCATGCCCTTCATCTTCTTCTCCAACCTGAGCTGCTTTTTCTTCTTCTGCTTGGCAGAAACCAACTCCTCTGCAAGACCCGCCCGAATCGTCTTGCCATTACAGCCTTCCAAAGCCTTCTCCGCGTCTTTCTTACTCAACATCCACACGAAAGCGAATCCTCTGTTCTGCATTGGTGGCTTCTCCGCAACCCCCTCTTCACCTTCGTTCTTCTCCTCGGGTTTGGGCATCGTAATCGAGTAGATTGGGCCATAAGGAAGGAAAAGCGCTCTCAAATCCTGTTCGGTCGCGTTGAACGGCAGGTTCCGCACGATGAGACGGCTTGCGCGAGTCGGGGCGACCGAAGCTGGCGTAGATGCAGCAGCCTTTTTGGCCGCAACGGGTTTTGCGAGGACCTCGAGCCTCTTTTTGAGGGTAGCAGAGAGTAGCGAACCTTTATATACGTGGGCATGGAGCTTCGTGACTGCGTCGGACGCCTGGCTTGGTGTTTTAAAGAGAACATGTGCAACGCTGGGATCTTCCTCGTCGTTTGCGTTTTTGACAGGCCATGTGAGAGTCTCGGCGCCTGGACATTTTCGAATCTTCTTCCACAGAGTCTTGGAGTCCAGTGGTTTGGGTAGGCCAGAGACGATGACCGTACGAACTGCCAATGGGTCATGAGGAGTACGCGCTACAGGTTCGCGAGGTCGGCTTTTGATTTCCTTCTTTTCCGTAGTTGAACCCTCCTCTTTTCGTTTCTGGGTGGAGTATTAGCCTGTAAGTATTATATGATGAACCGTTACGCACCTTCTTGTCTGCCCACTGGACCCGAATCTTGCGACCTGCAATCGCCAACCCCTCCTCCGAAACTTGCTTGTAGCACATCTCTGCATCCTCCTTCAACGCGAAAGAGACATATCCAACACCCTTGGAGACTCCCGTTCCATGTTCTGTTACTACAAATGCTGTCCGAACTGGAGCAATATCGGAAAAGAGAGTTTCGAGGTCGACAGAGGTCGCTGTGTACGGGAGATTCGAGACGAAGAGGGTAGAGCTATATATTGCTCAAATTAGCCTACATTGGAGCCTCGAGTAGACAGAGCTGCTTACCCATGGGTATCCTCCTCTTCTCTCTCTTTCCGTTTGCCCAGGTTTGACGCCATGAGGGTTGGTGTTAAGGCAGGATTTTCCTGAGCCATGATCAGCGTGGTCTGGGGTTAAGGTTTCTTAAAACCCTAACCCTGACGCGCGTCAACCACTGGCAGGCCTGATTCGGCATAATTGAGGGCTTGACCTGAACGTTCACCTTGCAGCCTTTTTTTCTGCCCTTTTATCTCTCCTACAGGGCCTTTCGCGAGTGTATCGCGCGAAACTAGGTGCAAGGAACGGCGATATCTCTCTGGAAGCCCATACAACACAATCGAACTTGGAACGTGTTCGAACACGAGGAGGACGTCAAGGACGATGAGATTTGGACTTCCACGGTCAGCGACGCCTTCGCCAACGAGAGGGTGAGTATTGGGACAATGCCTGCGTCGTATGATCTAACTGTAGTCCTCTGGGATGACAGGTACAGGCGGGGAGCTTCGACATTCGGACTGCACTCTGATTCCGAGAGCGACGACGAGTATGGGTACCATGCATTCGACTCGGACTCCAGCTCGTCGAGCTCATCATCTTCGTCGCCATCGTCTCCAGCACCATCACCCACCGCCCAGAAGCTTGTCAATGGGATCGATTCATTACGGTACGCCTTGAATTGACCTCATGCTTGGACAAATCTCATTGTGGCTTAGGTTGAACAAATCCACGCTTAGTCCAGAAGAGACGAGAGAAAAGGAGGAGGCAATTGCGACGATTCGACTATGGACGCGGCATCGCGATCCTTACGAGGAGTGGGAGAAGCAAACGAGACAGGACGCGTTCGTGCGTACATTCCTTCCTGTGCCTCTGCTCGTGTCTAACGTCTACCAGAAATCCGCTAGAAAGCAGCTCTCAGCGACAGTAAATGTCCTAAACGAGTCACAAGCACGCGACGATTCGTTAGCCAAGAGCCATGCGAAGGAGATGTCCGAAATCGAGGCTCAAATGTCGAGGTTCAGGCTTCAACAGGAACGGGAAGAGGCTGACCTGCGCGAAAAGTGGAAGGTGCGCGAAAAGAAGCTGTGGGAGCGGATCGAAGCCGTCATCCAGATCGAGGAGGACAAGGTGAAGGCACGGTTGGAGGAAGAGCGGAAGAAGAGGGAAGAGGAAGAGAAGAAGAGGAAGGAAGAGGAGCTGCGGCGGAAGTTGTTAGAGGAGAAGAGGAAGGCGGAGGAGGAGAAACGGAAAGCGGAGCAGGAGGAGATGAGGAAGGCGGAGGAGGAAAGGAAGAAGAGGGAAGCGGCTGAGAGGGAGGAGGAGAGGCTGAGGAAGGAGAAGGAAGCTGCGGATGCAGAAACGAGGAAGAAGTTAGGATACCAAACGGCAACCGAGGACTGGACACATGCTCGCGAGACTTTACTGGTCAGTTTCTCCCATCGCCTCCCTTACAGTCCTGACCGTTCTCTAGGCGCTGAAGGACAATGTCATGGCTGTCGTGAAAGCCAATAAAGCGCTCAAGTCTGAATGGAGTAAAGTCAGGCGGCAGATTACGCCAAAGGTCGGGCAGATCACCAACGACGAGCAGTCCATAGACACGATAGTGAGTCCTTTCCCCACATCCTTCATATCATTTCTGACGCCTCGCAGTCAACACAAATCCTTCGTCTCATTAAACCCACTCCACCTCACAAAGACGAGGTATACTCAGCACTATGCAACTCACTGGCCAAAGCCGTCATTCTCCAAGCTGAAACTGAAGTGACCGCAGAGAAGCGCGCTGCCGCTCCCCTAGCCCGAGTTACCTTCAACCTCCTCACGGCATTGGAGTACTTCCCGGAGATCCTATGGGCAAAGATCGTGCAGAGGGTCGGCGGTTGGCCTGTGCCCGCCATCATACCAGATACAGACATTGATGGCCGACGCTGGGGTGCAGGGGAGAAGGGGAGAGGCCGCGGAGGCGAGAATGAGCGTTACAGAGTGATGGGATACCGGCCTAGCAGCACAAGCGATAACGCTCTGGAGACGCCGGGCGAGTACTCTGTGAGGGTGGCAGGGATCATGAGGGTGTACTGGGAGATCATGAAGGCGCAACTACGGTTCCCTGACAGAGCGCCGCCTGTTGGACCGTTTGCGATGCCCAAGTTCTGGGTTTGGTTTGCGCGGATATTGGATTCAAAGGCGCTAATGGATACCCCAGTCTGTGCGGAACTCATCTATAGTAAGTCGGCTCCGTACTACTCAGTCCACGTCGTGGTGTTCACTATTCCTTCACAGCGGCTCTGGAGGTTATGGGTGCAGAGGCAGCAGATGTATGGGGAGTCCAATGGATAAAGATCCTTCAGCTGATCTATGAAGGCGCGACGACGGGTGTGTTTGGGCAGGCAGGGAAACTCCTCGGTGGTGACTCGCCTGAAGGCAAAGCTGCCAATGCGAGAGTACGAATGGAAATTGAGCGGATCGTGAGCGGGAAACCCAAAGAGTGAACGCTGTTGATGTGGTATGCTCCCCTGGTCTCGTTCTTCCAACCATCGCACTGACCATACGGACCCGAAACAGGCACCCGTGATGAACTCGCTACGTCTGATCCTGTACTTTCGCATTTCCCACTTATCCGTTGTTGCTTTTTGATTTGCATAGAGAGGCTGTGAGTTTCGCTTGAGCCTTTGAACTTTGCATCTTGCTGATGGCGATCATTGCTGTGTAGACGATGTTGAACAATGTATTATACGCTTTTACTGGCGGTTGGACTGAAATGAAAATGACACGCGCTTTCTCAGTACAGGATGGTCGGAGGGCGACCCAATGCTGCCGTTATCCAACGTTTTGCAAGTTCGATGAATCTGCGGGAAATGCAACCGATATACCCCGTGTCGCCCGGCATGGGCTCGTAAATCAGCAATCGCTATGTCATGCTGATACCTTTTTCTCAGGTGTTGATCACTGAAGTGAGGTCAAAGGACCGCGGTCGATACCGTGGGCGGGGTGTACGCCCGCCCATCATGCCAAGGTGACCAAACGGCGTGCAGGAATTTTTTAGATAACGTTTCAACGTATTTCTGGGGCAGAACAGCGGCCCCAGCTTACTCACAGGCTCGTCATGCTAGATACCGGAAGCCGTCTCCCCGTAACACCTCCACGAGGTGCACCAGCCGCCAGCGTTCGGTTACGAGACGCCTATCAACGCCGGGTGCAATGAGGACGGGTATATAAACCCCCACCCTGCTTGCCGGTTTCTTCAGCTGGTCTCACCCCACCAAACCTCAGTCTACAGGTCCTGCGTTGATCGCGCCCCTTCCACTTAATCTAACCCACCCTCCTACTCGTATTCACCAACACCTTCAACTTCATTTGCAAAATGGTCCGCGTTTGCTCTGCTGCTGTTGTTGCTGCCCTCGTCATCGCCCCCGCCATTGCCGCACCTGTTGCTCAACCGGTGGAGGACTTCGAAGCCCGCGCTTTCGATGAGTGAGTTGACGGTCTCGCCTGACTTTTCGAAGTATGTTCACACGGATGCAACACAGTCTCGAGAATGAATATGCCGCCCGAAGTGAAGGCTCAGACCCTGCCCTCGAGGCACGCGCGGGAATGGCGCTGAGATTCGTAAAGAACGGCCTGCTTCCGGCGACAGGCATGTTCGCTACTGTGTTGGGTGGAATGACTGCGTAAGTCCTTTCTTCCATTCGGTGAAAGGGAGAGACGCTTACAGTTACTACCAGTGCCAAGCCTCTCCTTCAACCCAAAGAGGGGCGGTCGTTCGATGACTTTGAAGAGCTGGACGCCCGGACACTCAAGCGCGCTGCGCCCCTCGTTCCACCTGTGAAGGCCAAGAGCTTCTTATCCAGGCTCTTGCCTTGGGCAAGCACAGCTGCTTCGACAGCTGCAGTGGGCGCCGGCATTGGTGTCGGAACTCTGGTTAACTCCAAGAGCCGACGTGAACTCGAGGAAGATGTCTTCGAGCGCAGTCTCGAGGACGAACTCCTCGAGGTACGGGAGCTTGATGACCTGCTCGATTTCTACTCAAGAGCATTTGACTTGGCGATGGATTTCGATGACTTGGATTAAAAGTACCAGGATTGGATAATTGGGTTAGATAATTTCAGAATGGGACTCAGTGTTTGAAGGCTAATGTGCTATGGAGGATAAGGGCTAGAGCGCTAAGGGCTAAGGTTTGGGCATGAGTCAGATGTCTGTCGGAATTCACTGAATGGTGAGGGCCGATGGCTAATGATTGCCACTGCTTCTCTCTACTTCATTGCTCGACCACACAGCACTGAGAGCTACTGTACGCACGAGGATCGTACAGGAGCGTTGTTTTCTGGAATGCGATACAAGGTACACTGAATTCAAGACTAGAATATGAACGGTAAACTAGGGCATTGGGTACAAGAACAAGCCTACTCTATGACGGGTCGATCGAAAACAATCCCATATGAATGCTAACGCAGTGGTTGGCAGCCTGCGGTAGGATGCTTGCGGAATCCGCTTCTTGATGAGGTCGACGAATACTCTACCAGTAGATAAGGAGGTGCTGAATAGTGGCCACCGGAGAATCGTGGGGAGAGCGCGCAAGGTTTGTAAGTCTTCAGGAGATTCAACCACATAATCGCCAGCCATAAAACGTCCTTCAATCGGCTTCCACATTTGGCGGTATCGAATGGCCGTCGCCAAATTCGAAAATTGGATGGACATGGCAAGCGTGGATTGTATCGTATGCCATAAACCTTCTGGGACGTCAGGTGGTTTGGGAAAGGAGCCACGAATGACAGCGTCGAATGTGTCCTTCCGCTTTTCTGGGATGCGTTCGTACTTTTCTTGATTCCATTCTTGCAGAAGGGTGGGGGACTTCAATCTCCCATTAGCGTATTTGCAGACGATGTAGACGAGGACGATGATGAATGACTCCACGTCATGCCCGTATACCCATTCTTCACGTCCCACCCATCCAGTCAGTAAATCGCTGGCCATGAATTTCCACGTCCCAGGATTTATAAACCTTTCACCAGAGCGTGACTCTCGCCCATTTCCTGCACCGTACGAGTCAGCTGGCGCGCAGAATTGGGCCGAGGTCGAAGTTGCAGAGCTTGGGCGTTTCAGTGGCTGGGTCCCACATCAAGCTGCTATCGCTGATACCTCCGTGTCGTATGCCCACACTCCAGAGCATAGCGTGACCTGTGGGAGGAAGCCTGAGCGGAGCTACGCGCAAGACACAATGTCGCGACCCACAGTAGAATAGTGCAAGGAAAGCAGCCATGAATGTATCCCAATTGCGGGTCGTGACCGTGATGGGTTCGTATTTGGGCAGCACAAGAAGATATGGCACCAGGTTAGCCTCTGCTCTCTTGCAGTCGTCAACTTCGTCCGGCAGTACTGCTTCACGGAAATATCGAGACTGGAATTCGATGTATTCATGTGCGGCAAGGATTGTCGGCAGGAAGTCGCAGGGATTGTATTCCTCTACGCCGTCGAACCTTTTCCTAGCCTCATCGATAAAAACCTTCTCCAGAGGTCGGATTGTCTCTTGCCAAGACAGCTTTAACACGACGTTTTGCTGGCCAGCAGGACCGTCTACCGAGCCGAACAGCACGGATGTAGAACGTCCTTCGAGCTCATATGGTGGCTTCACCATGTCATCTTTTCGTCCGACGAAGGTGATCTGTTCCCCGGGTTGGCGTCCGTCGGTCCAGAGTTTCGTGAGATCGAGCGCGAAAGTCTGTTGACTGATTAACTTTTCGAATCCGGGTAAGAAGCCCCAGTGCCGGCTGTTGAAGCCTTGAAGCGCGAGCAAGAAGAGGAACAGATAATGTTGGTCTTTCAAGAAGTCGAATCCAGTCATTTGCACAGGTGATCCATGGTCAAAGCGCCAGATATTTATGTTCGCGTCTGTCGTACCCCGTGAACATATGCCCGGTAGGGTGCAACGCTGTGTATGTGCCACGGCTTACCGACGATAGCCAGCCCCAATACGTGATCACGTCCGATTGCATTGTGCAAAGAGTCGGCGGCATCTTCCGCGAGTCGTACTGCGGTGGAGTTCACCCTCGTCGCTTCTCTCTCGACTGTCGATAACCTCCGCTTCTTCAAAGGCGGACCTTCAGTCGTAGAGAGTGCGCTGCGCTTCTTGGTTCCTATCACTGTGAGCTGAACTAACTTCGTATAAATGATTCTCAGGATGGCGGACCTTCCTCCTGACCGTGGCCGTGGTGTGTTGCAGAGCTGCCTGACATGGCCGATGAATAACCTGACGACGGCGCCGCTGGCAGGGCCTGTCCTTCATCCTCCGAGCTATCTAGGTCGTGCTCGGCGTCGCGCGCCATCGGAGTTTTGGGACCTAACTGCAAGTTCCACGAAGCTGGGGGCTCGAGTGCCTCACTTGGCCTCTCGTTGAATTCCACAAGCATCAGACCCTTTTCCCAGACGTCCTGTTTCAAGCCGACGTTCCCCGGATCGCTGACCTCAGTAGTCTCGTCTGCAGCCAGATGAAGCTGAATAGGTACGTTCTGATCACTTAGCGTGACGAATGGCTGACGGGGGTGGATAACTCCATCATGGTGGTCCCGAATCGCCTCAAGCTCGTGAACTTGGAATTGAAGTCGTTTCCTTGTACCTCCCAGCTGTGCAGGGCACCCTTCGATGGAAACCCTCTCAAGTAATGTGAGAATTCGATTGGCACCGTCCGCAAAGTGCTGGCACCGTTCAGCAATGTCATTTGCCTTGGCACTGAAGGATGGCATAAGCTGGGAAGACCTAACCACGTATGAGGGCTTACTAGTTCATGAAGTCAAGTTGGATAAGAATTGAAGNAGTCAACATNNTNGTTTNNTTCACGGCNTCATCAACTTTGAAGAGGCAACGTTGCAGTCCTTCGCGGACCACCCCGCCTCCAGGTCTGAGAACTTCCTTTCCATCGACTTCGGATGGAGGAATGGCCCCGCTGGCTCGGAGGATGTGGTATAGGTATCGGTCGAGGTCACCGCACTCAAACTGCGATAAATCCTTTCTGATTAAGGGACATCCGTCGGTAGTAGATCTGGATAGTATGGTCGGGTTCAGGTACACTGACGACGACGGCAAGTTAAAACACCCACGTGCAGGTCTCTGAGCTCAGATCTGTTTCCGTGGTCGACTCCGACACTTGCATGCCAGTTCGTGTGCAGCGTACGCAAATCCCTTGCAGTTGTCAGGCTCTGTGTATGGCAGGAGTGAGGATAAGGTCAGAGGGTGAGTCGTGTTGTCTTATGTGCCCGCTCTCCATACCAATGGAGCGCGCCTATGAGTCCACGGTCATCCGGCCGTTTTCAACGGAGATGTACAAGTTTGGGCATGACTTTCGGTTCCAGCGAAATAGCCGTCAGCAGTGGTAGTGGTGGTGGTGGTGGTGGTGGTGGTGGTGGTGAGGAAATAAGCCAGATGCCAAAAGCTGTGGGAAGAACTGCCGAG
>JANDKE010000574.1:0-23018 GCA_027627275.1 Coprinellus aureogranulatus | reverse complement strand
GGACTATGAGAATGTCGGAGGAACCAAGGCAGAGAACCTGTAGTCAGGGAGGGGGAAAGGGTAACCCTAGAGGTCAGGGTCGACAGAGGAACGCGGGGAAGGTCTCGGCAGGTGGGGGAAGAGCTCAGGGAGAGCGGCAGACGCGGAAGAGACGCGGGGACGAAATGGACGTCAATGACGGAGGACCAGTGAAGCCGGCAGGAGCGAAGGTGCGTGTTTCGAACTGGGTATCGAAGGATCCGCTGACAGAACACATCCGATGGTACTCCCCAACTATCAGGACCAAGGCAAGTACCTTGAGCGGCCTATACGTCCGCTACCAACACGGAGGGTATCTCCCGCTGTACCAGGCGAACGTTATCGAGGAGACCTACCCAAGCAGGTGGAACAGCTCTTCGAAGACCAGGCGAATACCGAGGGAAAGCTCACCGACTTGGAGAACCAAGTTCTCGTTCTCCGGCGTCAGCAGGTGTGTATCTCAACCCTATACTCCCGCAAATCGACCCGGACTCTAACCTTCGCCTCCAGGATGAGAACCAGGCTGCTTTCAGCTCACGTTTGGAAAGACTTCAGGATCAGGGACGCGTTACGGACGAGGGGCATGCCAGGCGGTTGGACGCGCTCGAGACCAATGCCGCTGGAATCGACGCAGGTGCACTTCAATCTCTCATTGATCGATTTGGACAGTTGGAGGAGAAGGTTGGGGCGGTCGAGTTGAAGGTGGAACAGCAGACGGCAATGAGGCAGAGTGAATCAGCGGACGACATAAGTGGATTGGCCGCTATGGGCGGGTGGCAAGGTGTGGTTGATCGCTTGAGGGCCGAGATCAAGTCGGTCGTTGAATCCCACGATCCCAACCTGACGCTTCAGCGCGTGCAATCTGAAATTGTTCAGCGCTTCGACTCTTTCTCGCAGATTCTCCAAGCTCAGCAACAAGAGCAAGAGCAGAGGAATCGAGCGCAACTTAGAGATATGCTGGATGGTTTTGTGCAGCGGCTCACCGCCATTTCTGGCAATTCCAGAGGGGCTCTAGAACCGGGGAGGGTCAACCAAGCATTCGAGCAGATGGTACGTTGTCAGACATGTATGCTTGGGATCGAATGGCTGACAAAGACGTAGGTTTCTTCAGCGACAGAGCTCAACTATCGCTCTTCTACCGCACCCGCGTCTTTCCATCCAACTTCGGTGTACGGGGGTCAAAGCGTTCACGGAGTATCGTCTAACTATCCGAGCGGGTCGATGAACATGAGATCCACACACCCCCAGAACGCAGCTCAGACCTCAGTTGCGACACTTCCCCCGCTCTCTACAGACTCGTATACCATGTCCCATGGCGGGGAGAGAGCCAGTCTACGAGGTTCTCTCAGCGGAGGCGTTCGGGGAATGAACCAAGGATATGCGCAACCCCATGCTCACTCGTACCAAGCAGGCACTACCAGCAATATCTCTGCGTTCATGGGACCCGGACCTTCGGATTCAATCTCACAGCGTCATAGTGTCGGACACGATCCGAGAGGATATGACTTCGGGCATACCTCTCACCTCGCACCTTCAGCGGAAATCAGCATTCGTTCGGCAGCAACAGATGGGTCTGTCTCCTCCAGTACGGCTCGCGATGGAGGTGTCCCTCACTCTGACAGGCTCAACTGGCCAGCGGATCGGTCCATCCTTACGTCCGTTGCAACCTCGGCTGCGGGGAAACGCGAGGACGCGAAGGGTAGGTCGGGTACTAGCGAGTAGCGAGTGTGAGCACGTCGATTCCATATCTCGTCATCGAATGTAACGTAGTCGCTACACTTGGAATCCGCACAACAATTGGGGTTTGACGCTGGAATCGGGGACTTGGGCGTTATCAGATACTTGACAAAAGCCCGTGGTCACGCAGGCAGGACTGCGAAGGTTAGGGGGAAACTTCGGACCGACCTCAAGGAATCTGTTACAAGTTGTAATCGAGTTATAGTGTTTCAAGGGGAAAAGAGAGCACACAATTGGTCATCGGAGCACATGTGTACTGCCGACAAACAACCGACCTGCAATCGGATAAATTGCAGAGAAATTCAAAAATGCCGCTGTCAAGGCAGGACCAGGAATTTTCGGGCCACTTGTTTCATTCAGGGTATGACCGAGCCTGTGCTATAATCACTACAATCACCCTGCTTCGAAAACCCAGCCCTCTAACAAGATTAATTATACCTAACAGGGACGGTTATCCAAAGTGGCCAAGGTGTTGAGAAGGAGTGGTACCCACCGGAATTGAACCACATACAACCAGGTCAGGGCCAATTCCCTGGACTCTTCATCCTTCATTGATGGAACAGCCTGCAGCGGGGGTACATCCGAACGGTACAACACTTCGTCGGCCAAAAACCCCATATCCGACTATCTCACTCTTCACACTCCCCCAGACCGTGAACGTGATACACCAGAGATCGCGTTACCCGTTGCACAGCCGGAGATTACTTGAAAACAAGAATTAAGAGGGATTTTCAATGCAGGAAATTCGCAAAGGATAGCAGACCTTGGATCACCTAACCGTGCAGGAACAGAGAATGTTTGGGAGGGAAGGACGGTGTTGATACTCGAGAAATCCGGGTATCGGGCGTACGGAACGCTTTGAGGGGCAAAGAGGATGGGGAAGGAAATTGAGATAATCGGAAATAAGGAGTGCGGGAACTTGGTGCGATGCCGGGGGACAGCGAGCATCTTTTGTATGCGTAGTAACAAAAAGAAGGGCGATAAACGAAAACGCGATATGCATGGGAGGCAGATCTGAGGGACGCAAGTCCAAAAAGGTACCGGTATACAACCCCCTTGGGAAGGAGGGTGTCCTTCTTTCAGGACACAACATGGTCCCCTGTTGATTAGACAACGGAATTATGTGAAGCACAAAGTCCGATTGAATGGGATTTAGGCGCCCGATCGCGCCACGGTAAGCAGTTGTGGAGAACAGAGGCCGAGAAGGCCAAGAAGTAGTGACATCGGGAGTGGTTCTAAAACGAAATTATATCCATACGGCAACATCATATGACACCTTCGGGGGATTATAATGCGTGTAGGCAGTATGGACCCTTGAGACGTGCCCTAGAAGAATGCAGCGTGTTGAGGACGGAGTTAATGAGTGAGGAATGTGATGTACCAACTGTCGCTATTTGTGTCCGATAACAGAATGGAGGTTCATGGGGTTGGTGGTGGAATAAAGGACCCGTCGCCCTGGTGGTTGGTGCACCCCGAAAACGCCTGGTTCAGAGCAACAGTTGAATCGTCCAATGTCTGACCTAGGCGAAGGACGAGGTCGACCAAGGTTTCATTAATTGACTGGAGGGTCAGGATTTGGCGGCGAGCATCATCCAGATCGTCCGACAACAGCCGAGCACTTTCGCGATCCCTTCCACCTTCGAAAATGTACTGTTGACAGAGCTGTTGTTCCATAACCAAACGTTGTCGGAGTAAATCGTTGCGAGATAGAAGCAGACTCGCATGATTCTCTGAGAGGTGAAGGGAATCTTCAAGGTCCGATATCCGCCTAGCCTGCCAAGAGAGCAAGGCGTCCTTTGTGGTAGATACTGGGGAGGCGGCGGAAAGAGAGATGGGGTGCTCGGAAGACATGGATTTGTGTGGGTGTGTACTCGCGGAAAGGGTGACATTAAGTACCTCACAAGAATAATAGGTCGGAGAGGGCGTTCCGAACACCGAAGAGAAACCCGATATCGAATCGGACATTGGACGGAAGGATATAGGCGCCCAAGAGCGAAGTGGACGTACGGTCGTTAAACGTGAAAAATACAGGCCGGAAAAGGTGGGCGTATCAAAACTTGGCATACATCTGAAGAGAGTCTACTGTTCAAAATGTATTCCCCACGTTACAGGTGCCAGAGGTGCATAAAGGGAGAGAGGACTTGATAACGAGTAAGAGATGGAGGAGTTGAGTTCGGCGATGCTCCATCAGCTGTGACGGCGGTAGTCAGAAAGGGACAAAGATGAAAGCGGCTCTGGGAGTGAACTCACCAGCGAATGCCTCAAGGAAAAGTGTTGTCTGCACCAGCCATTCGCTCTCTCTCCTGCGCCTCGTAGAAAGGGCTCCCCGGGCCAAAATACAAATGCTGGCGACGCTGATTATCCGGTCCACAGTCCACATCCTCAATGTCCTCAGGATCTCCGTACTTCTCCAAAAAAGCGCGGCCCTCCACAGCCGGAAACGTTATGTTCTCTTCGTCCGAGTCCGTCTCGGTGATGTTGGTACCCTCAGAATCTCCGGTAGCCACAGTAGTTTGACCTGTGAGGTTGTCCACTTGCCGCTGAAAATCGGAGTTGATGGAGTCGATTTGTCGCATGAAATGGCCCACTAGCTGGGTTTGCTGGTGCAGTTGGAAGTGGAGGGAAGTAACTTTCTTGGCCAACAAAGAGGACTTGACTCGTTCGGCCCGAACTTCTCTAACAGCTCCTCGTAGCAAACAATGAGGTCGACAAGGCGCGCCTTCGCTTCTCGGATGACCCAAGGCTGGGGTCCAGCGAGAGTAGAGATGTTAGGATTAAGTGGGGATGTGGGTTGGGTAGACGCCTCGGTATGAGGAAGGGAGTCGGCTGTCACGCTCATGACAAGGAATGCCAGAGCGAGGAGCAATTGGGCGAGAGTACTGATTTCTCGAACACAGGATCGCAAATTTCTGTATTTAGGAGGAAGGTCAGAAGTAGTTGTTGGGGACATGACGCAGTTCCGCCGGTGAAAATTCGTCAACGCGTCACATTCAGGTATCAAGCACAATTCTACGTAGAAGAGAAAGAGGGATCTATCTACGGACCCTGGGCCATTTCGGCCTCCTCTTCGGATGTCTCTTCTTCGGTCTCAGTGTGGGCTAAAAAGACCAGAACCGGTTAGTTCTCCATGCGTAGCGAAACGATATCACGTACGGGGACGAGGGTCCCAGCCCATGAACTCCCCTCTATACTCCTGCGTGGCCTGCTCAAGGCGGATATTGTAGGCTTCTTCCTTCTGATTATCCATCCTAACCCAGTCCTTGACTTGCCACTCCCAGGTCTTGAGTCGATCGACAATCCAAAACTTCTTCCCCGCGTTCTCCAACACGAATTCCTGAGTCCCTTCATGATACTCCAAAAATACATTGAGAAGCTCTTGGACGCTTTCCCGGATCCGCTTAGCCTCTTCCTGTTGAATCGAGCTGATACGGTTTACATGGAGCAAGGCGGAGAAGAATTGTTCGTTCTGTGTTTGATATTCCAATTCACGGGCGTGTGCCTGCGATAACTGGCGCTGGACTTGTCGGACTTCCTTCTCGAGAGCGGCGATTGCGGCAATGTGACCACATCCCGATTTGCAATCGGAGCAAGTGGAAGTCGGGGTGGGCTGTGGAGTTGAGAGGTCGGACGAACTCATGGTGATGGTTTGTGAACGGTGCAAGGCTCACGAAGATATATACTTTGGATTCCACATCTAGATTCGCGAGCCCTCGGCGGAAGTAACATCGGAAGTAACACATTTGGCTGAGTGGTGTACAATGATACCAAGAAAAAGCTCATTTCCCAACCCACACGGTGTTCACAGTGCTCGATATCGGATCCCCCCTTTCTTCAGAATCTATGTGTACCCCTTATCAGGCGAGAAGATCATGTCAGTCTCGATTACATGAACTGCCCTAATATGAAAACATACCACATTCCATTAGATTACATCCCGTTCTCGCCTTCCAATCGCTGATGATAGAAGCCACCTGGGCCTTCACTTGGTCATAGTACTGTCCGTCCTTCTCAATATATTCTTTCAGAATTGAAGTCGCCTGGCGGCCAAGGCGATTTGTTGCCTCGATCCTCGCCGCGTACCCAGGATCACCGGCCTCCGTTATGGCATACGCGACAAGGCTCTTGCGAATCAGCGTGAAGGCTTCGACCATTTCCGCGTTTACTCCTCGCAGAAATCTAGCCTCTTCTTCCTTGATCTGGAGCAGTTTTCGGGTTTCCACCAGCGCATGCTCCAGTGTCTTCGCTGTCGGAGCGCGGTGGTATACTTGTCCTTGATATCCTTGTATCTCAGCTCCAAATTGATGAGTTGAGTGCGCAGAGTCATCGGTGTTGTATCCGTCTGTGACAAGTGTTGAAGGTGAGCAGAGAGTAGTGCGGAATGCAAGAGGTTGAAATGCTACCCGATTTCCAAACGGTTTATTTGAAGTCTACTTGAAGTTCCGTTCAAAATACAAGTATCATTAATCACATAAGAAATATAACTACGCCGCATCCTTGTACTTGGAGTTCTCCGATCGCCTGCGTTTCGGACTGTTGACCTTGTATCGGGATGAATTAGCGATAGCAAGCAAGTCCCGTTCCTCCGCCGTCTGTTTACGGGGAGAATGACTTCGAGAACCATCAACATTTCCCTGATCTCCGTCACCAGGGCTGGCCAACGTTTCAAGGTCGCTCCACTGTACATTCTTGCCGGATGTCGCGCGTCGTGGTGTCTTATGCCCCTGTGACCCCTCGCCATCTCCTTGTTCACCGTCACTCCCATCCGAAACATCCCCAGACCTCTTTCCACGGTGTCCTTTGCTGTCAGATCTCTTGGTTCTTTTTTGACCGACAGGTTTGTCGGCTTTCGCAGTACGCTTGTTCGCCCGACTCTTGGTCGGCTTTGGCTTCTCCACAGCCCCCACCTCGTTTCCATCGGCATCATTCTGGGAATCGCTAGCCTTCGAACCTTTTTTGCCTTTTCTGGTCCTTTCCTTCTCCGCCGTGTCCTTCCTCCCCTTGACTCTGCTTCCTTCAACCTCCTGTTCCATGTCGGACGGATCCGGTGAATTCTCAAGATGGAGCTTCTTGGTGGCGTTGACCAAGTCTGTTGGGGTCTGGCGTCTTTCTCGAGATCGCCCACGTGTAGCAGGGGTAGACCGTTCTAGGCGACCGATCAGGGGAACAGGCTTATTGCAACAGGGCAATCACGTACCGGATGCTTCTCCAAGCGCAGGCTCCTCATCCGACAAGGACCCGGAGTCATCTGCCATGAGTTTGCCCTTGTGGTTTCTATCTCCGCGATTGCGGGCCTTGGAAGGCGATCGCGAGACTGACTGCTTCCGCGTGGAAGATGCGATGGTGGGCAAGGCGGTTGGGGTTTTGGTCTTCTGTCGAGTTCGTTTCCGTTTGGGTTTCGGCTTGGGCGGCTCTTCTTCAGAGGGAGCGTCGGCGGTGACCAGAGGAAGGGGCTCTGCTGCAACCATGATTGCAGGGGTCTTCAGAGTGTTACCGTCTGCTTCGTAAATTGGAGGAGAAGCCTCCCAGTGGTGGAACTGAAAGGGGACTTTCCCGTCTTGCTGTCGGGCCCACCAGTGGTGCAAGAGCATCTGACATATGTTAACGCCAAGCTGACCTGGGTCCTTGAAGCCTGTGAACCGTCCGGGAGGTACTCGGAGTCAATGAACTCAACGACTCTCGTTTGAAGTTGCTGCCAGGGGACCTGATGGCCACTCTTCGTATTGACAGGGATACCCCGGCATAACCCTATACTCGGTAGAAGGATGACCAATTAATAGAGGCCCCATGATTACATTGGGCACTCACCGTACGACGCATCCATGAACTTCCGGACCAGATTTGGAAGGTGCTTATAGGGTTTCAGTATTGGGTGCCCCTTGGTCGGATCTGGTAGGACAGGGCGACTGTCGCCTGTGATATCAAATGTGACATCCATGGGCGATACATCGCGATCCACGACGGAAGTTTTGTCTGGCCAGGTCTTCTGAGCAAACGATGCGTAATGGTCGAGAAGTCCAATTCTCTCCAAATATGACCGGTGTTCAATTTTGTAGGACCGTCCATCGCTACCTAATTCGTGGTTGAAATCAAGTGGTACTAACAGATTGACTGTGAACTGGTGTCGTAAGCCAAGGAGACAGGGACGACGTACCGCTAATCACCCTTCCTTGGGTATCTTCCCATGTTGCCAAGATAAACATTCTGACTCCCATCTGTCGGTAAAGGTTCGTGGCAAGCGAGCGGATGGTACGCGGCGCATGCTCCTCCGCCATCCTAACGGACAAGTCAGTGTGGGTGCCTGTGGGTCCAAACAAAACCACCTACCGGCGCCGTTCGGCATCGTCAGGTCCTAAACTTCTCCACATTCTGGCCTTCTCCTCGTAGCTCTGCTTCTCCTTGTGCGACAGTGAGTCCCATTCCGCAGTAAGAGCTCGTTGAAAAAAATGGAACGGTTTTGAAGGTTCCTTGACCGGATCTTCAACCTCCTCGATATCGTCTATGTCAGCCAATCCCATATCTTCTTCCTCTGCGACCTTTCCTGTAGCAGCCTCATACAAACGTTTCTGCGTTTCAATAACCCGCTCAGGTTGCTCCTTGTAGAGGACCATCCGCGCACTCCAATGGACGGACCACCGGATGGGCTCCCTGCGACTTCGACCCCGTTGCGCAAACCATCTTTTCACCCACTGTCGGAAGTTTTTGAATTTCGGTTCCCATTTGAGTAACGGGTACACATACCTCCATCAAAGCACCCCTCTCAGACTTGGAGAGATCCTTGCCCGATCCAATGATTTCCGCAGCGAACGCCTCGCCCATCTTGTGTGCCAGTTCCTTCCTCTGCTTCTTCCCCGCAAGCCGATATTCATCCTTCATGGCAACCAATCGCTCGAGTTGGTCGTCAGTGAACCGATCATCGAGCGACTTTTCACCGACAAGGTCGTCTTGTTCGGGGTCGAGAGAGTCGAGGTCTTTCGAAATAGAAGACTGGCGCGCGTCGACTTGCGATGGTTCATTCTCAGAAGATGAGGACTGGCTTGAACGAGAGCCATTGCGTTCTGAAGATCTGTCCGGCATTGATGCGAGGGAGTGATGCGAGGTTGTGTTGGAATTGGCTTTGGAATACAAGGATGGAAGACCGATAGACTACATCCCATCTTCTAAAGAGTATTTATACGGAAACCTGAAATCATGGTCAATGATACTGTATACCATCTCTCAAACACGGCTTACCCCTTCTCTGTCAATCATGCCTTACGGTGTTGTGTTCGACCGAAAGCGCGCCCTCACTGCGGACTATGTGGGTCGTGTTACAGAACGCGGTTTCAAAGGACGCCTCATTCGACGTGATCGGAAACCACGAAACCGCAAGGCACACCTGTCACTTGGACTCGATCGTCCCGAAAAGGCGAAACCCGATCCGGAACTGGACCTTTGCCATACCCACTTNNNTNCGANATCNCNCGCCTGCCCAACGGCCATCTACGCCNATGACNNACCTCCNNTTCTCCCCACGGATCACGCCAGACCAGTGACTTTCAAGGACTCTATCTTTTCCAATGAAGACAACCTATTCGCCCCGGGGCACCTTCACCTGAACAGCACATATCGGCCCAAGCTCTTGGAGACCGCACCCAAGAAGACCCGTAAAGGAACGGTAAGTATTGCTTTGAGCTCATGCATCATGTGCCGACAAACTCACCATGCCTCTCTGCGCTTCCAGAGTTCCGAGGAGTACATGCGCCAGTGGTCCGATGACTGTTGGCCCAGGTACTTGGACCGCATCGTCCGTTCGGAAGATCGAAGGTCTACCGCGTGTGAGACCTGCCATGTTGGAGACGCCGGATGGCGTTGCTTGGAGTGCCTCGGTTCCCCACGCCTTTGCTCCGACTGCTGTCGGATCGGACATCGCTCATCTCCCTTTCACAAGGTAGAGACTTGGCGAGACGGTCACTGGCAACCTGCTTGGCTATGGCAAGCCGGAACCATCATCTGCCTTGGCCACGGCCAACACCCTTGCCCAAAGTATGAGTCAACACTGGATGCATTGGAGGCCCGTCTCATCTCGGTGAACAAGCCCGATATCGTAAACGACAACTCCTTTTCCGCGAAACCCAAGAACCGAACGATCGGATGTGGCGATGTCGTCTGTTTCCTTCACACCAATGGCTTCCATTATCTTCCTGTGTATCCCTGCTGGTGCGCCGAAGCGTTTGAGGATGAGATCCAATACCTCGATCGGTCCTTCTATCCAGCCACAGCGAAGTCGGTCCAGACGGCTTTCACCTTTACCTTGCTGGGCCAGTTTAACCTGTTCAAAATCCATGGACACATGTCAGCGGAGATGTATCTGGAGATTTTGTCTCGTCTCACCAATGACGCTTTTCCCGGTCATGCTCCTGTATGCTTTCCCTCCGCTTTGCTACCTCAGTTCTGATTTTCTCTGTTTAGAATCGGCGGGAGACTCTGGCCAGAGTCTGGGCGCAGTGGAATTACCTGTCAGCTCTCAAACAAAACGGTTTTTCTCGCCCTGAGGCAGGTGCTTCCCCCGATAAAGGCGCCCTAGCGCTCTTCTGCGCCGCATGCCCTCAACCCGGGATCAATCTCCCTCCGTCATGGAAGGAGGACGTCCGAAGGTGCGCCCTTCGTCCACCATCCATTTCCGTTTGGTCTGAAATGAAGTTTCATAGCTGGTCTGTGATCGGAGATACTTTGTCGCTGGATGGGAACTTCGTCCTTGACCATATGGCGGTCCGAGACGAGGGGACTCGCCTTCTGAACGGTGCGGCGTATATGACGGAACCCTCCCGTTACGCTAAGCATGTGGCTATCACGAAAGAGAGGAACGAGGTGAGCAGCAGCATTTTCACCTGGCCCGACTCCCAATCGGGTTTGAACCGGGCCGGCCCGGGCTTCTCCGGCCCACTTTGATTCGTCACCGGGCGCCTAAATTTCTTTTACCGTTGCTTTCGCTCTATCCTGTACCGTACGCCCGTTCCCAATGTCTTACTAGTCGTACCCGATTCTAGCCTTCGACGTGTGCAAAACTCCGTGCCGTGTCTGAGAGGGATGTCTTCAAGAAAGGTTATGATGTAACGGGTGTGGTCTCGGTCGCCTGCGCAAGGCATGGGTGCTTTGCCCCTGGAGGAACTGTCGATTTGCAGAAGGGGGAGAAGTAAGCATCTATTTTTATCTCTCTCTGAGGTCTCTAACTCTGCTTCTTAGGCAGTACTCGGTCGACTATGCGGTTGTGGAGTCTTTCATTCTCACCAAAGCTCTAGAGACACCAGGAGGCTTGCTCGCCTACAACGTCAACTGTCAGTATTGCGTTAAATTTTGGAAGAGAATCAAGAAAGGTCCCTACCTGTCCCTGAGCCGCAAGTTTCCCCTCGACTTCGTTATTGGACTGTTCCATGTCCACGGGCATAAAGACGAGTGCCTCGCTCGGTTTGCCCCGACGTACTTTCCGGGTGCTGGCGCCACAAGTGGTGAGATTCTCGAATCCTTGTGGTCCCAGCTCAATCCCGCGGGTCGTACCACGCGCCACATGAGTCTGGGAAGGCGTGCGGACTCTATCGACGCCTGTATGTACTACAACAATCTTCGCAAGCTTGAGGGCCTCCGTGAGTACTGCCGATTCGGGTTTTACTTCGTTATGTTCTGACGGATCGCATTTCAGCTACTCTACTTCCAAAGCAGCTGTCTATAGCCAAGACAGAGCTCAAAGAAGCGGAGCTCCACTTGCAGAATGTCAAGGATTCGACGGAGCATGCGGAGCGATCGAAGTGGGATGCTGAGTTCGATAAGGCCATTTCCAACAGGAAGGGAGACCATGCTTCAATGGACATTTTGCTCGTCAAGATTCCACCAGGTTCGTTACGCTACTACCCTTTCTGTCTCGTGTCTCCCTGATATTGGTCTCTGTGTAGTGGTTACTATGCAGGTCCTGAAGGCTGATTTGATAAACAACGAGACGAAGAATCGCAAGGCAAAGCAAGGTGTGGCCGCTTGGGTTGCGTCGGGAATAGAAATTCAGATGGCCCAGTATGTTCTCCTCCTGGCAATATCCTACCTGTTGCTGACTTCAACACTTTTGAGAATCGAGCACCGGGCGTTCTTCGCCAGAACAAGAATCCGACCGCCTCCGAATCGGTCACGCTAGCGAAGAAACGTCAAGCCCTCGCCAAACGTGTCACCACCTTCCTTCACGAAACGTCGGCCCTTTTCCCATCTCTCGATCAAAGCTTCTCTTCCCTTCAGCAATGGGAGAACGACGCAATTGAGATCTGCGTGTGTGAAGGTGATTGCCTGTGTGGGCCAATGGCGGAGTTGCCTCTGGCGCGGGATGATGTGGATGAGTCCGCCGTCGAACTCACCAAACTGCCCCTTCCTTCCAGCCTCAACCGTAAACCGTCGAGCTTTGTTCGTGCTCGGTCCATTGAGGTGGAGCTACGTGTGGCACAGGCCGCGGAAGCACTGGAAGCTCTCCGTACGGATATCGGCCATAAATCCTTTCTCTACTTGGAGAACCGGGACTGGGCGACAGGTAAGCGGGAGAGGACCCGCAGTTACGATCGTATCAACTCCGTCGAAGCCAACATGCGCATCCACATCAAGAGATATGACAGTGCTCGTTGGGCGCTTGATCGACTTGGGGTACTCCCTACGTATCCTCAATTTCTCCCAATCTCCCGATCCGATACGAAGGCGGTGTCCGCAGTATACGACCCCAACCGTCGCGGTGATCGCAATGCGGGTATGTCTTGGATTTGGAGGAGACATGGAAGTGTTGACGACGATGACCGGCACGGCGGAGCCTCTAACCAGAAGAGCGAGTATCTCGATGAGAGTAAGTATCTCCTTTCTATTCCACCGATTCGCTTTTACAATCCCCTGCTTCTATCTACAGTTTATCGAGTCCGATGGCTTCGTGCGAGATGTCGGGTCGACCGGTGGAAGGAAGAGGTCACATTCATTGAGTCTGAAATGTCTTGGTACGTCAACTACATGGAGTTCAAAGAGGCGGAGTCTGCCACACGAGCAACGGTTACAGGAAAGGTCGGCGAGGGAGGGGCGCTGGAACTACGACAGGCGGACGTATGGAGGCGTAGAGGACTAGAGGCGAAGGAGAAGTTCGGGTGGAATAAGCTAAAAAAGGTCAAACAGGAATCTGCTGATGATACGTTTGTCTTGCCACTCCCCGATTCGGACGACGAAGAAGGCCCGAATTTATCATAGCTCATGGTCGACCTTATAACAACTTCGTTATCCCTGTCTTCATTCCTCCAAACTATCCATTATGTTCTACTCTCGCGACCTGTTCCCCTTTGTCCGTGATCTCGAGCCCAAGGAATTCCAGTCCATCCTCAACTACACCTCTAGTCGCTGTCGCGCAGCGGCAAATGCCTTCATTCTACACGGCAGGGACTCGCCCGATAGCATCTCGGTTTTGTTCATCTTGGCTCTGACCCGAGAACTGGTCGGTCTATCATTCCGCTTCACGTATGAATTTACTGAGTCATATTCTAGTCCACCGCAAACGCCCTTCTCGGCCTTGGTATCATGCTTTACAGTCACCAGCAAATTCGCCCTCCCTATTTCGTTCGCAACGCAACTCCGCTCATGGTCCAAAACAGGCTCACAGATTGGGATGCCCTCAACCTCGCCGTTCGTAATGGTAGAGATTCTGGAGATGACCTCCTCTCCAGATACGACCAAGCCTGGTGGGTCACCTTTCAGGAGGGTGTCGACATCGAGTCTTTCAAACAAGCTCCGGTAGATATTGTTCGTTGCTGGAAGAACCAACGGAAGAATCTTCCCGCTCCAATTCCTATGCCTCCGGTCGGACTTGTGCAACTCAACGCCCTGGCGGATGATGAATTGGAGAGGGCTTGGTCGATCGGCTGTGACGGTATCAAGATCTTAGACGCCGAGATCTCGGACAACGAACGTTTCATAGCGGACGTTACTGTGATGCTCGTTAGGTGTTCTGCCGCCATGCGCGATCTCAAGGCAGCAGAGGAGAGGGCGATGGATGAGGCTGAGGCGGAGGTGAACGCTTGATCGGCTTTGAATTTCCTTTCTATTACCCATTTCCCTTTACTCCCACTTCGGTCTCTGTTGTTTCGTGGCGACCTTTCTACTTCTGTAACATATCCCTTGTGATAACATTTGTCCGTACATATACATACGTCGAAGTTAGATGTGAGATACGGTACCTTGGCTCGCATGTCATTCTCTTCAATCCCCCCGGTGGCACAAACAGCGTGGAGGAGCCTGTCCCAATATCTCTGGGTCAGGAGAGATAACTTCCTCCAATTTCTCCTGGACAATAGACGAGCCCTCGCTTTCAACAAGCGCTACGTCGATTTCTTCTGTGCAGATCTGGTGCGTTTTGTTCCACCTCTGGTCATATCCTCCGACTTGATCTCGGGTCGGCCTTACTTTCGTTTGAATTGTTCTCACTCGGTCGCCATGCGCAGGAAGTGTCCCTCACGTTAACAGGAATTGCTTCCTCCATCGCTAAGTGGGATAGGACATATATCAACTTTCGCCTAGTCGATCTCTTCGAACGTCTCCACGTCCACTGCTTATCGGACGAAGACTTGTGGGCCGCTATGACCTCGGGATGCTTTCTTGATACCGTGGATTATTTCGGACCGAAGGAGCAGTTCCCTCGCGTAGAGTGGTGGGGTCAGAATGAAGCCATCCCGACATTTGCCTCGGTTCTGGATGAATGGGAAGAAGTGTGCTTGAGACGCATGGAGTCTATCTCGCTGCGAAGAGGAATCAGTGCTTCCGTTCTCAAGGAGGTGATCAAGGAGATGGAAGGTGAACAGGTTGTGATGGAGGACATATTGGATCGTATCGCGACGTCGGCTCGGAGGATCGGGGAGGTCACAGGGGAATTAAATCAAGTACTCTACGACTCCAATGGTTTCCTTTAGGCTATATATATCCTACTATTCACAATTGTATCTGAATCCCAAATCGCTCGGTCAAACTAGCTATCGTTGGCGGTGGGACCTCTCGGTATTGGGGATTGAGCGCATATCCAACTTTCGGTTTGAAGAAATTCGCAAAGCAAACTCGATCACCCATCACGCTGCTTGCCCCATGCTCAAAGAGAAACCTGGGAAGTATGAACACTGTCCCTGGTCCATACGCAAACCTTGAGCCGAAGAGAGGAACTGCGAATCTGCCTCGGCGATACCTGCCAAAGGTTGCTACCAAGTCATACAAAAGCTTCCCTCCTTGCGTATCCCGGTGAAATGGGGTCTCTCGGTTTGAGATAAGGGCAAACCCTGTGAATGGACTGGACCAGTACTGGAGGACCTTTTCCATGGTCTCCTCGTGCTTGACAGTAATCTCCCCGTTATTGAGTCGGGCCAAGACGTCGACCTGCATGTCAAAGAGCTCCGGATGGACGATCGCTAGTACTGCACCAATAATAGCGTTGGTGTCAATCTCGTCCTCTAGGAACTCAACAGTGCCTCCTCCTTCCGTCCGTAAGCTGAGAGATGGAGCAGGGAGTGAATTTGTGACCTTCAAATGTGCGTTAACGGAGGCTCTCCCCGACTTCATATCGGGTCGGCTGAACTTACATCGTGCCCAAGCTCAAACCAGCACGGAGCGAACGCAACATGTCCTGGTGGAACTGTGCATTCAGACTCGGGTGCAAACGCAGTCGGGTCGTGGCGCCAGTTGTTGCTATTCATGTTGACCTCCAGTACGGAGTTGGCTCGTCGACCGAGCCTCTCCGTCGAATTCAGAACGCGGTCCTAGAGGCGTATCATTGCTGAACTGCAGTTATAGAAATGAATAATGCAGCTTACCGAAATACGGGATGAGAAAAGGCCAGGGAGATACCAGCCTGCGACCTTTCCTTCCTCTCCGACGAATACAGCCGGCCGATCGAGGGTCGGCAGGTCGTCGTCGTCGATTTCCGTGTCGGTAAAAAGGTTGCGTAATTTTTCATCCTTGTAGGACGCCTTAGAGCTCGCAACACGATAGACCTCTTCCAGGGTAAAGGTTAGCGGGACTGTACGCCATCCCCCCTCCGGTGAGTGGTATCCGCATTACGGCGGTTGAAGAAAGCTTACCAGGATTGGCGCAAGCCGCCAGGACGGTGCTGACGAGTCTCTCAACATCCGCCTGTGCCTCTATATCGAGTGTACACGCCGGAGGCCCTCCTCGGCGACCTGTTCTTTGGAGGAGAACCTGTTGTGCATGTCTGCTGTACTGGAGGAGCCTTTGCATCGGAATACTATTAGCCAGGTGCTCGAGACATTACCTCTCGCATCTTATCTTGGGAAGTGGATCCCTCCCCTCCTGTCCCCTCGTGGGAGGGATGGTCGCTCAACCAATGATTGACCGACGTTGGGTGATGAGATGCATATCGGGTGGAAAGTCTGAACGGTTCCAAGTCCGGGTGGCTCTGCAGAAGAAGGAAGTGTTGGGCTTGACCGCTTGTATACGTCCGATGGGAAGATGATAACACTGTGCCGTCACATCCCTCAGTTCCATCACAATTCCTCCGCGACCTCTGTCGGATCACCGAGCATGCGGTTTTGGACTCTGTCGGGGCGGAGATCACTTGATCCCAAATTTGGTGTTGCGCCCCACTCGCTTGAGCCATGTCCTATGCCTCCGTATTGTATGGAAATATCGCCTCACCCACTTGAGCCATGTGGTGTTGTGCATATGGGCCCGCTCAATTGAACTCAATTAGGCCATCAAAGATATGTCATATGCACACTCAATTAATATATGTCCCATTTGGATAGGCGCTTGATGCCCTGACGCCAGAGCCTTTCGACTACTAGGGTGGCTGTACCATCAGGATCATATGGTTCGTCATTCAATTTTCCAGAACTAGTAGGATCTCGCTACTATCCAATGCCTCTGACTCAGTTTCTCGAGGCCGATCCTTCTGATGCTCAGAACTGGTACTTACTAGATCGTGCCTACATTGCAGGCTTCAAGCACAACGAAGCTCATAAGGCATATCAGCAAACTATCTACCGCGACGAGCGGAACCCCACCTTCTCGTTCCGTGGAGGTCCTCCCCCTCCTGTCAACATTGACGAGCCCCGCCAACCATCATCTCACCCTCGTTTGGCGCCCATGGAGGTCGAGCAATCCCATGCACGGTCGTGACTTCCACCTTCTCGTGACGGCCCAGGTCGTGGACCTTCTGGTCACCAGAGCACCCCGCTCAATCAAGGTCCTCCTCTGCCTGGACCTGAGGATATGTGCAATGGCCGCCCTCCGATTCAAAACAGCTTCTACCGAGGTCGCGCCCCTCAAACTCACTCAAATTCCCCTACCCCTCATAACTCTCGACTTCGCTCCCCCGGATATCTATCCTCCTCGACGATCTTCTCGCCTCTACACCAACAAACGTCGAGCTTCCCTAGAAGCTGAAGCAGCCTGGGTCCTTCCTTCATTCGCCACCGCCTGTGCCACCTTCCACACCGTTCGGTTATGACAACTGGATTGGGATACCCTCTTGAACCCGTTCTCCTCTTGTTCCTGTCGTCTGTGGTCGTGGTATCGCACAGTCGATGCTCCAAGGCAGAGTAAACGCCGATGAGGGGGATCCGGAAGCCCTGCAGCTGGAGCTGCCGGAAAACAATGAGCAATTGAGGTCTGTGGGTCGATACGGTTCAGTGGCGGTAGGAGAAGAACAACAAGTGCAGAGGTGAAGGCCTGCCAGGTTCAGTCTACGCCAGAGCGCCCGCGCTTCATCTTCAAAGTTCAATTGCGCTGGCTACTACTTCAATCATGCAAGTATCAACATGGCTTGGAGCCTATCCGAGAAGAGAAGCGTTCATGTGGTCATCTCATCGTCAACTTCAACCGGATCTCGGTCATACCCGATGGTCTTTACTACCTATACTGCCCACACCTCTCCAGTGATCCATCGCATTCAAGGGGGGAAGGACCCGGCCGCTATGACATGGAGTGCAGCGGCTCTGGAAGGCGCAACAGCGACCATCATGATAATCCTTACCACGCTTGCGGAGTTCTCCTACATCCCCACCACCCGGAACAACGCGTCGCCCCTCACCCGCCGTCTTCTCTTCCTATTAGTGATCACCCCCCCCCCCGTTCTTACTGGTGGCTTGATGATCTACATTGCCGTCGTCGGATCGCACGACGACGGCGGAAACATGGCCCTCATCCTCGGCATCGTACAGTTCCTATCCGTTGTCGCCTATTCGCTATCGTACCGTCAGAGGTGATGTTCGGTGATCGAATTGCTGGAAAATTCCGGAATTACCTGGCCAGTAAGACGTTCGCGGGATGCTATGCAACGCTTCCTCCACCAAATCGCGTTGGCTCAGTCGCCATATGGCACCTCTTTTTTTGCCTGTAATTTCGTTGAATCCTACTACTTCTTCATCCTGGCATTCCGCGACTCTACTCGCGTCGCAATCGGCAAGAAGATCCAAGGATGCCAGGACAAGTACTCTGGCAATGCGCTCTGCACAAATCACGCGGCGCTCACCCTCACCGTCTTGTACAGGACACTATCCTCCCGTGTATGTGGAACACCATCTTCAGTATCGCTCATTCGTTCACCCTGGGGTTGTTCTTTTGGACGCCATGGATAGATCTCTACACCCTGTTACTATGAAGCAAATGCAGTGCTACCGATGACGCTCGACATCAGTTCCCGGCCTAAGCCCAACTATCGATGCACTCTCCGTTTTTCAACTGGCTTGGAGTCCCTTAGAACCGAGTTCTTGCGAGGCGCTTTGTATCAAGTAAAGTCAATGTATTTGGCCATCCTAACCGCAAGCCTGAGTCGAGTGGAATGATTCATCGGATCGAGTTGCCGACTGCTGGACGGAGACAGGTGAACTCCTACGTAGTTGAATTGGTTGCCATCTTTCGGACTACCACTATCAACGCAGATAACTCCCTGTAATTCCAGAAAGACTTAGCTATGATAGTTATCGTTTGAAGAAGTTTTAGTCACCACCCAAGAAAGTAAATTAGAGGGCGGTATATTGACAACAACTACGACTCAACCATAGGTCGAGATCCTTACCCCGCCTTCCTGTAGGTGTGCCATGACACGATGCTTTCTGGCGGTGACCTCTAAATCTCCTTTCACCAAGATTGGCGAGGAGGATTGGGCAAGGGCAATGTGCTACCATGTGCCTTCTACCTCAGCATAAGAATGTGTTCAGGGTCCTCGGACCTCATTAGCACCTTCAGACGCAAATTCAATAACGCCCCAACATACATATACTGCCCCTAACGTCTGGCGCGAATTCGTTACAGTGAGGTCTAACGGATTCTAGAATCTATTTATACTATGGCTCTGGCAAGGTGAATGGGTGCGCTGTAGGCTGCCCCAACCGCTGAACGTCGGACGGAAATCCCAGTTTGCCATGCCCCTGGTAAGCGATTGTAATTGCTGGTGGCCCTCTGACAAGCACCTAGCCGGATATGGCATACATATCAGCCTTGGATCAATCAGATCCGATATATCTGGCCATTCCAGCAACCGCCGAAAAACGTGATGCACCAGGCGCTGCCAGTGTCCCTTCTTCCGACCACCACCTTCCGCAATGGTCCACTTGCGCGACGACAGCCTCGCTGATTCCAAAGCTCCTCCGGATATATCCCATTTAATCTGTACCAACTATCCCCCGAACGATGTCGAAGAAGCGGTGGTACGACGGGAGATTGATGTGCTGGAACCATCGATTAAAAGGGTTCGCGCGCAGCTCGAGGAGCTTGAAGATCGTTTGCTTCGTTGTCGCTCGATTATCTCTCCGATAAGAAGGGTTCCACAAGAAATCATTGGGGAGATCTTCACCTCTATGCTTGACACCCTCCCTCAGAATTATGAAACTCGAACCGGTACTCTACTCCAGCTTACCCTTGTGTGCAAGGCGTGGAATGATGAAGCGCGCAAGTCCTCTCACTGGTCGGAGCTTCGCATCCCCATTCCCCCAAGGCTCGGGGTTCCGAGGTACAAGGAGATCGAACGGCGGTGCAAGGACCTTCGATTACTCACAATTGAGGATTCCGGGAACTGCATCTGCATTCGAACGGCTGGCCAGGACGTATGCCTGCTGAAGCACAGTGTTTGCTTCCAGTTACTCTCCAGGTATTCTTCGTTGCAGACCATTTCCCTCTCCTTCTCCTGCATTCAGTGCTTCGAGAAATTGATTCAATCCATCAAGACAAGAAAGGAGGCACGATTGACTTGGTCCGCGATCCAAAACCTGACCCTGCGTATCAAGGCTTTCCAACAACTACAGCAAACGGTGGAATTGGAACATTATTTCGATCTGACAATCCTACCGCCAACCCTCAGATCCCTATCCCTCTTTTTCCCGACTCAGCCACGGCGTGGCGGAGGAAGCTTCGTCAACCTCGGCTTCCCCGGATACCCACTTATAAATGTAACATCGCTCCACATCAGTCTCGACTGGGGGGTTGGTTTCTTTATTCTCTCCCTACAACGATTCCCGAATCTGCAATCCTTACGGCTTGATGGGAAGTCGCTCAAGGTGTCATCGCGGTGGGAGGGTCATCTAGGCGAAATCGTGCTTCCAAGGCTGCATACCTTAGACGTCAGCATGACGCTCTCGGCGGCGGCGGAACTTCTACCTCATCTTGTGCTCCCCGCATTAGTAGACATCCGAATGGGCATCTACAAGGCTGCAGAGCTGTACAACAAACTCAAATACCTCAAAGCGATTACCGCGGGATTGTCGTCAGCGCCAATGCTGCTTTCCTTGACAGTATATTGCATTTCGTTGGAAGGCGCCTATCGACGAGACGATACGGCCGGCGAAGAGGCAATCGTTGATGCCCTTTCCGCCATTCCTTCGCTTCAGCATGTCGCCCTTGAGGGAATATGCATCAACTACCGACATTTTACGGAGCTCTTGAAGCGAAGCCAAGCAGGCGGCCGAGGTTTCCTTCCAGGTATTCAGTCGATCCAGGTTATTGATCCTATCGATATCCGAGTCACCGAAGATTTCGACTTCGACTCGTTTCTCCAATTTGTGAAGCTTCGACAAGAGCGCATGCAAGGCCTGGTCGACGCCCTGGTCGTGAATCGATCGAACTCCCTGCGGAGGATTGTATTCGGGTTTCATAACTCGAAGATGTCTCATACACTTGATTCGCAGCCCAACCCGCTGGCTCGGAAATGGGAACGGGCGCAGGAAACAATTGAGTTGCTCGAGAAGTTATACGGCGTTATCGTGGATAGAGTTTTTTTCTCTGATTGATCGTCGGTGCTTACACCGCACTCATTTCACGCTCTGTTGTTCTTATCGTGATCCCATTCGCTTGTAGTTCCCCAATTTGAAGTAGTCCCCAATTCCCATACCGTGCTATATATCCATAGCTAATTCAATGCATATCTGCAGGCCTGAATGGATGGTTCCAGGATGGTTCGGTCGTCCTAGGCTTAAGGCCCACCAAATCTTCATTCGAGCTCCGCTTACTTGTACACGGGATTCATTTTAAGGGAGTCCCGATTAGGCGGCACTATCTCTTGATACCACCACCACCACCAGCAGCTCTGACTATGCTTCAGCCATCCGATGACACAGCTGCTCGCGCTGAAGTACCCCTGGATATGACTCGTCTACTATCCACCAACTATCCGCTTGACGATGTCGAGAAACACGTAGTGCAGGGCAAAATTGACATGCTGGAATCATCCATACAACGCGTTCGTGCGCAGCTTGAAGAGCTTGAAAACCAGTTGCTCCTTTGCAAGATAGTCCTTTCGCCGATGCGGAAGGTCCCACAAGAGATCATCGGGGTGATTTTCAAGTTCACACTTGAGGCCCTCGCAGACCCCAAGGCTCGAGCAGTCGATCTGCTTCGGCTCGCCCTAGTCTGCAAAGCGTGGAACGATGAGGCTCACAATTCCGCCCATTGGTCAAACATTTTCATTCCAGTCTACAAATGCAACCCCCAGTTTGCGACTTCCAAAGAGATGGCAGCTCGGTTCAAGGACCTCCGAATGATCAAGGTCCAGGAATTTGCAATGTGTGAATGCCTTCGATCGACCACGCAAGGCGTCAACACATGCCCACTGAGCAAAAGCGCATGCTTTCAATTGCTCTCATGCTCAAGGAATTCGTCGCTGCAAAGCATTTCCCTCTCCGTTTCTTGCTTCCAATGCTTCGACAAGTTCATGCAGTCAGTCAAGAATGGGAAGGAGGCCCTACAGACTTGGTTATCAATTCGATCTGTGACCCTTGAAATCTTCAAATACCGCCAACTGCAATCCACCACGGGTCGAGAGGATTTCAACCTCAAGGATTTGCCGCCATCGCTCACCTCTCTGACACTTTCTTTGCCCAAATTGTCAAGGGTTACTACCCGCCTCAGGCTCCTACTTTCCACATCCATGCTCGGAAAGTTAACTTTCCTCGGTTTCGGCTGTGGATGGAACACGCTAATCACGCTCGATATCCTTCGGTGCTGCAAGAACTTACAGCATTTACGGCTGGAGTACTTAATGTGGCCACAGACTTTGAGCGAGGATGCAGCTGAAGTTGTCCTTCCGAAGCTACGTACATTGGATGTCAGCATGACTCCCTCGGCGTCGGCCACCATCCTACCCCTGCTTATCCTTCCTGCCTTAGTAGACATCCGAATCGGCGCCATCCATGGAGGAGAGGCATACGACAAGTTGGCCTATCTAAACATCTTCTCACCTGGCACACCATCGGCGCCAACCTTGCTATCCTTGACGATTTATTTCAACCGGTTGGCGGAGGATGACGCGCTTTACACACGTGATAGCGAGCAAGGATTGGTTGACACCTTTTTTGCTATTCCCTCGCTTCAAGATTTCACCCTCATGGGCACATGCTTCGATTCACAGCGGTTCCTGGAGATCTTGCAGCGGAGGGTTGAGCAGGGCGACAAAGTTTTCCTACCGAAGATTCAGTCGTTCCAGCTTATCAACCCTAACCTCAACCTAAGGAGTCAATTCGACGTCAAGTCTTCCTCCAATTCGTGAAATTTCGTCACCATCTTTTGCAGCCTGAAGTGCACCTTGGGATGGCGAGGCGACCAGATTCCCTACGCAGGATCACATTCTGCTTCAAGAATTCACAGCTCAACGATCTTATCTCGCAATTCCGGTTCGGCGGAGAGCCTAGGCAGCATCAGTGGGAACAGGCTCTGGAAACAATTGACGAGCTTGAGAAGTCATATGGTATCGTCGTGGACAGAGTGCTCATCCCTTAGCAGTTGGGCACACATAA
>JANDKE010000573.1:0-23041 GCA_027627275.1 Coprinellus aureogranulatus | reverse complement strand
CCGGTGGGCACGACGACGGACAGTCCCTCGTCGCTGTCTTGGACGATGGCGGCGGTGGAAAAGGAACAGGGAGCACAAGCGGTTTTCTCGAAAAGCTGAACCGAGTGGGTGCGACCGACCTGCCCGGTCCGACGGCCTTGCAAACCAAACAGAGCCAAGCCTCAAATCACCTGCCACCCCACGTTGCCGCTTACGTACGCAGACAGGGCCATGTGATCTCCGCTCTTCCCCGCAAACGTCCCTCTCCCATGTTCCTCCACCGCGCTTCCGTCTCAGCTGACAAGGGCCTGGATAAATGGGTCGAACGCTGCTGTTCGTCCAACTCTCATGGCCTGCCAGCTCTGGGGTATGCCGTTGCAGGCTAGGGAAAGCATCTTCCTTCTCAGATCCGGGAAGAACGTGGATCACTCGCACAGCGATACGTAACCGTCGCAACCCTTTACCCCTTGCTGTGCACGTTGTGCGACACGGAATGCCTGGACGCCTGACTGGCATCGATTAATTTTACCCAAGACAGATGCTTGAAGGGCTCAGCCAGAACCAGACAGTACGGGTCTTCGTCCCGGCGCCAATTCTAGGAATTCATATCCAGCCATCCCTGCTCCAGCTCGCTCCGTGGCTCAGAATGACGAGCTCGGCTCAAATTGAACTGGCTTCTGTGGATCGCGGTGCAGCCACTTGCCCGGTTCAACGACTTTTCCCATTGGGATAGATAACTTTCAGCTCCCAGTCGAAGTTCAAGCCTCTCCAAAGCTCCAAGGAAGGGCCACCTGTGGACCCTCAGGGTCCAACACGTCGTCACCGACAGCCGCCACCTCCTTCTTGCCGTGCTCAACAAGCGATAGTGCACCTTTTCTGGCTTACTCGGGTGGCGCTTCCCAAGTCACGTCTTGCACGCGTCTGGCTGGTTTCCAGAGGCTCAGATGCAGAAGCGTGCTGAAGTTTGAAGTTCAGACGGCTCTCCGAATCCGCAATTCATACAAACGCTCCTCGTGATTCCAAAACATTACGCATGAACATGGGTTTCAGCTCACTCAACCGCAGTGGCGAAACCCCTTGCATGTGCTACTTTCTGCGGACGCTTTGCTTGGATTCCGGAATGTGCAGTTCCGTCAATTCAGTCGCTGGAAGATGTCTTCTCACAGTGAGATAAGTGATGACTGTACCTCTGACTTCACGGGTTTCGTCTGTGGCTGCTGTAGAACACAAGGTCTGGAGTAGCCGTGCTCTGCCGTCGTAAAAATTCGGGTGCGCGAGGCTNGANGGAAAACTGTGANCCCGANGTTGCTATCATCCNACGCGTAACCAAGGGCGTCACCAACCCACCCACCAATCCTCGTCGTTTAGGGTCCNTTTTNCATCCCCANCGTTTCTNCAGCAGCCTTTTCTTNGTCGGCGTCACGCACTGGCGNAATGTCTTCGTCATCCACCTCTCGTCCGGTCNCTCGCACAGATAAACATCNCTCTTCATCACCGCTGCTCTTGAATACGGTAAAGAGTGGGTTAAATATGGGTTTGGCCAAGCATATCAGTGTCGTTCGGGNGTCTCGTCGACAGGGTCGATCATATACAGACAATTCCAAGAGATTTATTCTNTGCCCGACGCCGCAGGGACGAGTAGATAAGTTATTTGTTTCCATGAACATACCGAACATCCGGACNGTNGAGNCTTGAGGAGATGANNTNATACTTGNCCATCCNAACANCAANACATATCTCAACGANGCACATGTAGACTTCCANCNCNTACGNNNACCANNANGGAAAGNTGAATGCTTCATAAACGACGCCNCACCTNNNGCNCCCNTCNAAACCGCACCAGTTCGCNCTANCCCNNNCTCCNACATTTCCCANCTCACCNNCNNACGNNCNANCGAGNCCAACCGAGCTCAAATTTTANTCNGGNTATATTNCTCTGCATNCCAGAAGCCCAAANGAAGTCNTCCGAAGNGTTCNTTTCATCGATTTCCATCCCTACCGACGANATTCTCGATAATCGACCACAATCAGCTTCGCCCACCGCCCTGATATTGCTATGATTGGAATGACAAGCGCCCGATAATCAAGACTCCTTGACCTTCGCTATCGATGTTTGCTCAAGCGGGTAAGACCCGGAGCTCCTTTATACCGCTTCAGAAAGGTCTAGGCGCAGTCCTGCCGCGTTNTACGTNCTTTANCTGNAAGATGAGCGCGACGNAGTNAAATAGGCGCCGACGAGCGCTTACATNNNNATGNTCACCTGGTCGCGAGGTGTCGTGGGAGTTCNNTGACTNTTNCNAGAGNTCGAGAANGCGCCCANAGAGCACCANAGAGCAACTTGCATGGTATGGTACTGAGACGCGTGCTATTCAGANTNCNAACANGAGCGGACANANNCGGAAAGNTNTCANGTTGAATGAACTGTACAGTAACNGGAACAGCNATTTNAGCGATAACGACTTCGAACATGAGATGGAAATACTATGATNAGCAGCGTCCGANNAGCATGAATGATAATTAATGGTTAAGGATATCAGTAAGTACTTTCAAATAGGAATGTNGAGTCCCGGTTCGTCNACGGAACGGAAAAGGACAAGGGGNAAGACGAATGCAGTGCGTAAGCGATGATACAGGGCACATATGTACAGACAGGTAGGTATTGCAAAGTTCATGGCCAGGCGAGTGATGATGATGATACACAGGGGGATGGTACAAAGGCAGGCACAGGGGGAACGGAGCAAAGGGCGACGATCAGTCCGTCTCTAACAGACAGGAACGATCCGGGGTGGCGACCAAGGCACCGCTGATTTGTGGGGTAACAGCACAGGTGGGTGGTGTGCGGAAACATTTTTGCATGCATGAAAGCGAGGAAGGGCGCCAGCCAACACGCGGCGGTGACTTCCCCGTCCCGCTCCCAAAGCAGGAGTGAAGCATTCCTAACGAAGGTCCACCCTGATGGTGTACACAGATAGGGGGTGCAAAGCAACGAGGCAGAGGTGCGGCGAAAGGAAGCCAGGAAGGGACGGAGTTAGGAGAAACGGCGGTAGCTTGCTGAAGGCCGAAGGGAAAGGAATCCAGGGTTCAAGGTTTGAATGCCGCAGGGGTGTAGCGCAGGATAAGGCAATGCAAAGACCGGGTTGAATGGGGAATCGCCGCAAATAACTGGTGGAGTGGGTTCAAGGGAAGGAAAGGGTTGTTCGGACGCCTATCAGGGTTGGACGCGGGAAAGGATGAATGAAAGGGCCCGGGAGGAAGCAGGCCATAAAGCCTAATAGGTTCGCAATCAAAGCAAACATCGAACGAGGTTTGGATTGATCATGCCTATAATCGTTGGAGGGCTGGAAATCCAGGGTTGTGGTGTGTGGCGAAGTGAAGTAGGTGCTGCTTCGAGAACGTCGATCCGGTAAGGTTAAGGGTGATATCGGGATGTGTGGGGCGAGTGCACGATAGCATGGGAGTCGACAAGACTTTCCGGGACTTGGGCTATACAAAGCGTCCATGTTCGTGCATCACAACCGGAAATGAGGCTTGAATAAGCTCAAAGAACATTGCCACGTTTGGCAACACAAGGGAGAAGCGGGGCTCGATAATGAGGAGAAGGTTGAAAATAGTCTTCTTCAATAGAAAGCTTGGTGGGACAAAAGCGGCTAGGAACCTAAAGGCCAATTAAAATGTTGGAGTCAAAGCAGAATGAGAAAATCGCATACCAATGAGGGTCGGTCACAGAGAAGACGATGCAGCACTGCTGAAAGCTACCTGTCCCTGGCCCAGATGGCCGAAAGCCGTTGTTGTGTGCCTCATGGTTCCTGCAGGGCCAGCAGAGGTTTCCGACGGATTGGCGGGGCGCACATGGCTGGAGACCGGGGTAGGTGCTGTAGGTGGCTGCCTTCGACACGTTCTGGGGTGGCCGTTTCGACAGGCAGGCGTTCATCGACTGGATTTGGCCTTGACTGACAGCACGGGAAGCCAATGTGGCAGCCTGNACGATCGATTGGTACACCTCCTGGGGTGACATCGTCGAGGGGAAGGGGCCNTAGTAGGGGGGTGGATTCAGAGGATGNTGGTATGNTGCCGCAGTTGAACCAGAAGCCTCGNNAAGTGAAGGGGAAGNNGGNCTNGANGGTCGAGCGTCTGNCGTGGGCGCAGGGGTNGAAGNGTTGNGGTCAANGGGGGAATGTGTTGTGCCATCCGAATTCGAGCTTGAACTGCCTTCAAACTTGCATGTACCCTTCTCCANGTGATANTTNAGNCCGTTCGGNTTGAGNTACGACTGACGGCATAACTCCGTAAGTATTACGCGAATNNGAGNTGGANGNAAGTNTGCTNACCTTNGTACANCCCGGGCGCTAGAAGATCAANGAGTNGTAACAAGCGCAGGGCGAAGAGGTACTATCAGTAATNGTGANGCTAAGCACGACGGTAAGTAGTACTCACCGGACATCTGAAGTTCTTCTCGCGCTTCCTCCCTGTCGACGACATCGGATTACTAGGACCNCCGGCTGTCGACTTGACTCTCGGCTTTGGGACCTTCCCGCCATTGTTCGTGATGGAACCGTCCTTGCAAGCCTTCGATNTCTTCGGGGAGNTCGGGCTTGTTGGTGATCCACTAACAAGCGAATCAGAGTANGCATCCGTGTCGCACACTGTGAAGGGTGGTGAAGGGGAACGTGACGGTCGGACCGTGTNGTCTGCGGTATTGGGAAGGGGAGACGAGGAATTCGATGCGGGCGCTTGTTCCGACCATTCCATCCCCCCNTTGTCCACAGACTGTGCCTGCTGCTCTTGCATACGCTGGCGGTTGAGCTTTTCAGAGTACGCCCTCTGGTAGCACGCATAGTCCTTCGTGAAATCGTACTCTGGCCCAAAGGCAGAGATNACGTCGTAGCTGAAGGGACAAGGAACATTCGGNGAGCTCTCTGTCGATCCAAACGAGAGNGCGAGGCCNGAGAANGGGGCGAAGTCCANGCAGACATCGGGGATGGGNAACGAGACAGGATCNAANGGAAGNCATGCAGGTGTAACTGGTGTCGCAGGTGGTGGTGAAGCCTCGACTGAGGANGAACGGGAAGACGATGTTGGAGTCGATGCTGTTGAGGAGGTCGAGGGTGAGGATGGGGATGAGGTGGGCGAGGTAGCTTTTACTGGGGGAGTGATGCGCTTGCCGCTGGGAGAGACCACGGAGACGTGGTTCATGTCGAAATGCTCCATGAGTGCATGAAAGTCGGCGAGAGGGACTCCACAGCAATTGTAGTTTTGGCACTGTATAGAGACATACGGGCGTCAGCGATCGACCACACGATCACAATTCGCTGCATATACGCACAACTTGACGCTCGAGCGATATAATGTGCGTCACATCCTCGTGTGTGACGACCTGGGTCTGGGTGAACTCAGGGGCCATGTTGCTGTTAGACCCGAACGAGAGAGTATTGGAGGGCATGTCAATGCTGTCTAGCCTTGCGATTTCTTGGGCGACGTCTTCTGGTCGCAGGGAGGAGGACGGGTGGCTAGACATCAATGTCGACTTTAAAGCAAGAGGTTCACTATCTAGAATAGAGTTTGAGCCCCAATCTTAATGGATAAGAAGGACCGGTGGCACGAACCAGAGATATGCGGAGGAGGGGAGATATCCACGTCCATATCTGAAGAAGCCATGCTGGGTCCACAGGACTCTGGACATGATGTAGACGCGAGTGCGGGGCCGTTTCGCCTAATGCAGATAGCAAGTCAGTGACCCAAGAACACGCGTTAACCTTAATGTCGGCACAGAAGGAAGTTATCGATGAAGATCGGATTGCGATGGCAGGGCACCCGGACCACCTGACACCATCGGGTGGATATCGAGGACCACTCCCCTTCGCCCGAGAGAACAGAAGACGGGAGAATACAAAGTAGAACACTCGTACCGGTTGTCAGAAAGGACATGTGGTTGGTCACATTGATTTTGTGCGGCCATTGTGACGATAGAAGAGCCTTTGTGAAGCGATATGTGCGCTTGCCGATGATTGGTGCCACTCAAGCCGTTGCAAAACGCGATAAGACGAGTGGATGACTGAGGTGATGAGAGGTAGGGAGGCACAAACAGCGCAGTGTCGAATGGAACGCGGGTCGGATGTCTGGAATGAACTGTGGGATATATGTAAGTGCCATTCGAAGCGCACGAGGATCAGTTGCTCGACAACGAGGTGATACAGGGTTCGGGCAGATCGATAATGTCACTTTGACATGGAGGCGCGTATAGCAGAAAGGACGGGATACCAGGCACAGACGCGCGCTACCAACCCTGGTAGTGAAGCGTTGGCCCTTCGACGTCCCGCAAAGTAGGAAGGAAGCCGCCGAGCTTTACGCAAAGCTGACTGATGCAGTCAACTTGTGTCAAGCTCGGTTGGAACTTGCACCCATTCATTACCGCACTAATAGAATATCGAGCCCGAATTGAGGATGCCACTTACCTATTGCACGAGGAATGTGATATGTTTGGATCAGATGCTGCCTTCTTGAACGGGATTCCTCAGCTTCCAAGGGCAGGACGAGCGCTTCTGTATTGGATGTAGTCCACTGTACGTCGACGAGAGAGATGGTCGAGGGGGAAGAGTGGCTGGAAGGAGGGAAATCAATGGTCCACGGAGGGGCGGGTACTTATGCATTGACCGATGGGCCAACGTCGTTGAATGAGTGCCGTCATGGTGTGGAAATGGAATGGAACCACGAGACGCGATTTGCTGGTTGGGGTAACTGGTCTCAGTCGTTCCTGGTGGGTTGCGCCAGGTTCGCGCCAGTGTGTGAATAAACTCCCGCTGATNCCTGAAAATTTGTCCCAGGATCATCAGCAGCGGANAGGAANTTTGAATGGTCTTCGGCTTGAATGGTAGAGATAGCGACCAGCCACTTACTAACANGCATTCATTCCTTTGTTCGCCGTGCCTCCTGCTGGTACCGCAGGTCCGCTGTCCCCGGCACGAGGTACACCAGGCTGCAGTTATTNCTGGGGTTCGGGACGNACTGCGAATACACCCCGTCTCAGAATTGCTGTGAACGCTCCCGAACGCCCTGCACAGTGCAATCCCCATGGAACCTTGTCGGATGCTCGGAGGGGATCATTGGAGTGACTGATGTGCACNACGTATTNGCATCCGGTGTGGGATGNACGCATAGTGGCGTCCTCCAGCGCTTCGGATGTGGTGCCTTCGCGACTCCACTGGCGCTCAACCCAACGCTACTTGGCCTGAATTCTATCCTAAGGACTGGTTAGAGTTCAATAGAAGGGTCTCCTGGCAAGATGAATTGCATATACTCATGCTGCAGGTCGNCCCTGAGCGCCCAGCGTGCGGACTTTCGCTCTCGTCATGATGGTCAGGGTCCAAGATGCGCGGCGCCGTCGCTGCGGAGCTTGTGCGGGTCGGTCTATATTTGTTGCTTTGTGGGTTGGTTTGTGGAAAGTTCTGGGGTGGGGCACACACAAGCTGCTCTGTACAATGTTCAATCACCTTCGCCGAAGGAAGAAGATTCGACTCAGGACGTTCCCCGCAAAGGAATCCGCCTGGAACATACTCAAGTAGCCTAACAGCATTCACAACCCCCTCTGATACTGAGGCAATCCCAAGTCCCGTGTTCTGGATGCTGGCCACCTTGTACGTATATCTGGAAGGTCGCTCGTATATTCCGANGGTTTGAAGGCTTCTATGATCAATCTAATCGCGCNTAGTCGAGAAGATCGTCGTGGTCGTGGGGCGTAGCAACTTGAATTTGCTCAGACTGGCAGGAGGCATTTTTTGAGCAACGTCACCCCTTCCTGGACAATCCTGCCAGGGCTGGNGGGTCGGGATGCTATGGGGGAAAGATTTGAATAGGTTGTTGCATTGCTTNAATCCGAAGACTGAGGACGCAGATTTGGCCGCGCAAGGANGGCGACCCAACTCAACCTGGTGACTGCGAAGGAAACAGGTACAAACACCACGTCGCGTCTATATAGCCTGGACGCGTCGCTTTTCTGACTTTCCATCTTTCTTTCCNTTCTTCCTCCCCCTTTCACCTCATATATGCTACNTTTGCCTCCTTGCTCCAGTCCTGACGCATGATTGGACGACATAGCGCAAGTGTATGACATGCCATTGGTTTGAATTCGAATCCACCCTCCGGTGCCCAGTAGCATATNTCCCGCCTACGAAGGAAGGGACGAACGAGGTTGAAGGATGTGGGCATAAGTGGTTCTNCAGCAACTACCTAGGCTTATTCTCGCTACTGATCCATGCCCTTCACCTGTGCTATACAGACTACGCCCTCGCTCANACAGATCAATGCAAAGCACCATATACTCCTCGAAAGGTGAAGGGCTGNACGCCGCCTATGTCTNATGCCTTCCCTCTCCAAAGTTCTCTGAACTCCTGGAACGNCGAGCCTGAAGCCCAATCATCTCTTCTAACCAACGTCTCAATTTCTTTCTGCTGCCAAGGTTAGCAAGTTTGCGACGGCGAGGGTTGGAGAGTATACTCGCTGGGCAGAGAGCAATGATGAGGATGNTACCCGTAGAAGGCGGCGCGATACCTGGACGCATATATGCGGGTTTTCGATGACTACAAGCGCCTGTAGTTGCTGCCCAGTGTTGGCGCGGCGAGGATTGCTCCCGTGCTTCAAGCCTAAGCGCCCGAGATCTTATCTGCGCACGCGATTATCTTATCTCAANATGACGTAAAGTGTTTCTCGTCAGCGATNCAGATAGCCTCGGCTGAGACACGCAACGTCAATGGCAGCGTCGGGAGTCGGCTTTTAGCGCTCCAATGCTTTTCCAAGAATCAGCACCCCCTCTCACAGCTTTCCTCCAGCCCCCGACAGGTATGGGAGTTTGTTTGCACTGTGCCGCAGTCCCGTAGCGAACGCGCAGCAAGATGCCGAGTCACCGGGACGTAATACATCAACTCGTGAGGGCATCTACTTGGACCTGTTCTTCGACCATTCCTTGTCCAACATTCCGCTAGCCTCTAACACCTATTATCACAGGTCTGGACATATGGCGCCACACGAGTTCGACGACTACATCGATAACGAGCCAGGCCCTAGTACACGCCAAGCATCTTCCTTCTCGCCGAGGAGCCAATCTCCAGATGACGACCCAGAGTCAGCGGTAAAGAAACGGAAAGTGTCGAGGGCATGCGATGTATGCAGGAAGAGGAAAGGTACGCCACTCTTGCATGTCAGGTCTTGGCCAATCAGCTGAATGTCAGCAACAGTTCGATGTGCGTGATTATGGCTCGAATATCACCTCTGCAGACGCCGACCTTTCTCTTGACCACAGGCGATTTTGTTCAGCTGCCTTCCGGCAATCTACAGAAATGTTTGAACTGCTTCTCGTCGAAGATAGAGTGTACATTCACGGAGGAGAATAAGGTGCGTGCTTGTAGCCCCTCTAGACTGCCATCTCTCATATTGCTGTTACTAGCCTCGGCGAACATCCAAGAAGTGAGTCGTGCGTCCCAGCGACGAACGATCCATGCTTAGCCTCTACCCTTCAGCTATGTACAGTCTCTTGAGCAGAAGGTTGAACGAACGGAGAAACTGCTTGAACTCGTGCGCCATACACATATACCCGAGACTAACGGTTACTGATGCGAGACAACAGTTATGCCCGGACCCACGCCTACGAGAAGATTTGCTTGAAGGAGACTTGGATAATATCCCGCCTGCAGTAGGATCACCAACCACTATCCCGAAAACGCTGTCAAGCGACCAGGCTGTGGACATCGAGGCGCTTGCAAGAGCCGTAGGCCGAACGCCCTTAGATTTAACCGTCCTTGTCTCTAGATGTACGTTCCTCTTGTTCTGTCGCACATCACATTTTTCTGAGCCATGGTTTAGTGGCTATGTCCAGGCGGTACCCTCCCGAGCACAGCGATCCTCAGATAGACGAGCGACATCTAGACGAGGAGGACGCATTGGAGGACGACCACTTGTCCAGAATTACTCAGGAGCAGCTCAAAATCAAGGATGACCCGGACGAGCCACTGATCGACTGCTTTGTGAAGCCCTTTTACCTGGGAAAGTCTAGCGCTCGAGCGATCCTGACGCAAGTCCTCAAAGTCAAGAACGAGTCCAGGAGTGGCCGTTCCCCTAGCGTTAGTACCACAAGCAGTAGCATCGACGCTGGGACAGACAACGAATCGGCGAATACTCCGGATGCCCAGCGCTTGGCATCTGCAAGCCCAGGAGTAGGCGCTTCGCCAGCTGTGAGCAGCGATGCTGGAATGGAGGACGCCGAGGGTCCTTGTCAGCCTCACCATTTCATTTCGGAATTGCGGCCAGAATTCTGGCAGGTACTTCCCGTGAGTAGCACTCTAGTCCTTCGTGATCAGGGCAGCTCTTGAATCCGTTTCAGTGGGAGAAGAAGCATTTTCGAATGGGCCAAGAACAGCGGAACACTGCAACTCAATTTGGTTTCCCTGAACCCGCTCTCTTCAAGGAACTTGTGGACCACTACTTCAAGTACATCAACGTCGAGTTGCCCCTTCTACACAGACCGACATTTGAACGAGAAATTGCGAACAACCTACATCGACGGGACGCCGCATTCGGAGCGACTGTCCTCCTCGTGTGTGCCCTGGGATCCAGGTACTCGGACGATCCCCGAGTGCAGGTGTCCGAGGAAGAAGCTCGAAACGCATCAGAAGAAGAGCGGGCGTTTATGGCAGAGTTAAGACCCGGAAACAAGAACAGGAGTCAATCCGGAGGAACAAACGACAAGTCTCAGACCACATCGGGGTATTCGGGGTCGTATCATGCAAGAGGATGGAAATTCTTCGACCAGGCATGGAAGGCGATGAATAATCTCTTATTCTATTCGCCGCCAACATTGTACGACTTGCAATTCTATTGCGTAAGTTTTTGTCATCCGTATTCTCATGCAATTCATTGGCTGATGCCTCACTGCATAGCTTGCGACAGATTACTTGAGGGGCACGTCCTTGCCTCAAGCATCGTGGGTGATGGTGGGCATAGGTGTGCGATTGGGCCAAGATATCGGCGCTCATCGGAAGAGGCGGAAGGAATTATCCCTGGAACCTGAGCTTGCGAAGCAAGAAGAACTGAGGAAGAGAGCGTTTTGGTTTGTCGCCTATTCTGGTTGAATTGTTGCATCGCTGAGGTCCGTGAAGGGTCCTGGTAACGTTGGACCGGCTGCTGAGNTCCGCCACTGGCCGTCCCTGTGCTATTCAAGANGAATGGTGAGTAGCAGTTTGATGCCCTCTTTCATATCTCGTCTGACCAGTTGNTTCGTATCTGAAGCTTCGACCTCGACCTNCCAGCAGAGTGTGATGATGAATACTGGGACACCNCGGATCCTACCATGCAGTTTAAGCAACCCGAAGGGAAACCCTCTTCGATGACAGCTTTCGTTCTCATGATCAGGCTGAATCAAATCTTAGCGACTTGCTTAAGGACTATAGTAAGGANATGCATTCGCTGTGACTGTACGACAAGCTCATCTCTCTGATNCAGTACTCTCTCAACAAGGCGAATATCCTTCGGGGNTTGGTACGNCAACAATGGCAGGGCAAGGTCGTTTCTGAAATAGATTCGGTTTTGAATAAATGGATGGACATTGTACCACCGCATCGTGAGNNTCTCCACACAACGTCGCNTTCAAGTCNAAACCTTTCTGTTGCAGTACGCTGGAANAAGGATCAGCCGAACGACGTATTCTTCATGCAATCGGCGACCCTACATGCAGCGTATTACTATATGCAAATATTGGTGCATCGTCCTTTCATTCCGTCTCCCAGCCATCCTACGCCTACTGTCGATTTCCCTTCCTTGGCGATCTGCACACATGCGGCTAGGTCGCTCATTCATATCGGGCTCGCTCAGCTNGAGAGGCTGGGCGAGGTCTCAAGCACCATGCCTGTGGGTACCTCTTCNGGAAAGGNCAACTTCCTGGTCTGATGNACNTGTTCTAGCTTCAACTCCTCGGTGCTTCCGTNGTCCTCCTNCTGCGAATGTGGGAAGATCGACGTACCGGCAAGTTGACAGAGCAGATNTTCAAGGCCGATATGGACGACCTACACAGCTGTCTGAAGATCCTGGAGACCGCGGAGAAGCGGTGGTTCTCTGCAGGCAAACTGCGGTAAGGGTGTTTGCGATCTCTACGCGGAGGCATCCTAACACCGGTTATNGCAGGGATTTGTTGCACGGCTTGATCCCTGAGACGGGGATGGTTGGTACGGTGGCGGCCGAGTTTTCNAAGAAGGTGCAGCAACGNTTGGCCGCCCACGCAAAGTCGAAAGANTTGAGCGGACAGTGCCCTCCTTTGTCTACACCCTCTGCGTTTGCGCCTCCTGTTGGAACCGCGCCGGATGTGTTCCAACAGCCTTCCCCATTTCATGNAGGTCCCNCAGCATCGGGGGNGTCATGTTCACCCGGCTTGTTCCCATCATCGTCATCTCAGACGAATGCCACATTGGGGCCCNCAGTAATCGACAGGCACCTANACACCTTTTCCGGGCTNGTGGTGCTGCGCCTTCTGCGGACCCCCAATGTGCAATGGTCCGTCTTCGCTTCTGGATCGGGGCTTGAAACGCCGCAGCAGGGCATGCTCTGGAATAATCGCCAAACCGGCGATCCTTGGGGACAGCCTTCTGATTTCCACCAGCAGCAACCTCATCCACAGGCGGGGCACCACAAGCAAGGTTCGTCGTTCGATCAGAGCTCCGCTGCCCAGAACGATGGCCTGCTCGCACACTTCGATGCGAACATGATGAGCTTGGGTGGGTTGAATGACTTCACCCCGTCTGGCGGATTTGACTTTGGCGCCGCGACTTTCATTCCAACACCCTCGCCGTATTGGCCAGGGGCAACCGTCCTGGGTCCAGATCCAAATTCCGTAGGGAGTGATGCTGTCNGGGATCGGCAACTTGGCTACGTCAGCGTAAGTGNGGTGCCTTGGGNGCGACTGCGCTTTNNCTGATATCCGTGCTAGGTACGACGATTGGCACTACCTCAAGTGGCCTTGTGGACCTGTCCAGTCGGAAACGAGCTGGTNGACCCAGCTCTTCCCCCATAATCCGCAGCCNGGGTATAGTTCTGGGTCATCTATGTAAGATGGGGTTCACAGCTTTCATAGANTTAGACATGTCTTCTTTCGATCTTCCTTTCCTTTTGTTGTCACATTNGTATCCTTTATGCAACCCCCTTCTTTTCTTTTCTTTTGCGTTTCTATTCCTGGGGTTTGGGGCNAGCCTCGTTCTTTGCNAATCATATGGGCTATAGACGTTCTTCTTGTTGTCCATGAAGCTGGANGGGTTNGACAGAGGGNGCCAAGAGACNGNAAGGTNTGACCCTCGTGACCACCGTCTGACTTNCAACCCAACCTGCCAACAGCANATCGGAGGTCTGTTGGGGGNTCAGGGAGACTTCCCGTATCACAATCGACGGGAAGATTGACTTGGCTTCAGGACGTGCTGACCCGTGAGGCTGAAACACTCTGACTCGATCCGGGATGTCGTACACAGTGCCGTTGCCCTCGGCTATTCCTTTGAATTGAAGCTGCGGAAAGNCGGGCAATGTGGCGACCGCAGGCTTCCAGGAGGAGGCAATCGAGTCAGAGAGGAGATCGGATGCGAACTGAGAATCAATTCATGAGAGGGATCCTTGTCATTTGCGAGATCCGTGTCAAATCAGTTGGAGNGTTGAGGNGTTTCNTACGAGTATTCCCTTGTTTTTCTGGAGCCTTTCACGGTCGTGTACGTCTCGAGGCATACTTTGCGTGCTGGGATTTGCAGGGCAGACCACGCGACCGACCGTCGGTAACTCTTTCGGACTTTCTTTCCCTCGGAAGAATTTTCCGCTTTGGAAAGGGACACACGCAAACCCGCGGCGCCAATCTGATAGTCTGGAGTGATAGGTTCCCGAGCATGACATATTCAGCTCTCACTGACAGCACTTCCAGACCCTCGAATTGCTTTGCTGCGGCAGAAGGGGACGTGGCCCTGGCGACAATTGGATGCCGAAGCTCGAACTGATCCCGGTTCCATAAATGTACACAACGTGATAACCCTCCTTGGCCTCTTACTCTCAAGTGATCGTCCTTCCTCCTTTCCTTGATGTCGTCCAACGAAGAGGACTACGACAAAGACGGGTCTACCTCCCTTAGCTTGAAGAAACGCAGGATCCAGAGAGCATGTGATATATGTCGGCGGAAGAAGAGTACGTGCTCTGTCTCTTGGAGCGAAAACATCCGTATGCTAATGGGAATGGAATTATTATTGCTACAGTCCGGTGTGAGTGGTTTGGCCCTGNGTATCTCAGTCNAGGACGCTGAATTATTCTAGGCGATGGCGTGCAAATGCCGGGAAATAGATGCTCTAATTGTGTCGCGTACAACTTCGACTGCACCTATGTCGAAGCCGCGAAGGTGAAAGCCTTTTGTGTCTCTTGTGAGACATGCACTGAACGTNAATTCTAGAAACGNGGGCCACCGAAAGGGTGTGTCNANNTCGCCTTCACTTTTTGTCACAAAGGCTGACAGCGGNAGATACGTCGAGGGTTTGGAGAATCGGCTGGAGAAGTTGGAGAANCTNCTGCGAAGAGTGCGTCTGTCNGTCCNCGTTCACCAGCGCCAGTTCTNAATCTCCAGTAGCTCTGCCCAGATGACAACCTCCTACGAGAACTCGACTCCTCTCTNGACTTATCCAATCCCACGGCGAGCACAAGCGCCAGTGTCTTNGTGAAAGACCTTCAAGCAGCGGACGCACGAAGCGCTATGACCTCCGCCGTGCGGAATGTGAACGACCCTCTGAATGGCGACGAGGACAATGCACACCTCCTACTTGCAGATAACCTCAAGCAACTCTCCATCGACCCTGTCGACTATAGGTTCTTTGGCAAGTCAAGTGGAGCGATGCTCATNCAGACAGCCATTGAGCTGAAGAACGAGTATACTGGGGCTGATCAGGATTCGGCGCTAATCGTCCCTGGTGCGAAGAGGGACGAGTTCTGGGCACCTCATCCCGTGACGATTATTTTTCTCTTCACACCCCTCCNCGCTCACCCGATCGAAAGTGGGAGCGTAGTACTTCANGACACAAGCGCGCGAATTATGNCTTCCCAGAACCAGACCTCATAGCCTCCCTTACAGACCGCTACTTCCAACACGTCAATTTATACCTGCCCCTCCTTCACCGTCCGACATTCGAAAGGCTCGTATCCGAGAATTTCCACCTTAGAAACGATAGTTTNGCTTCGACTGTCCTCCTCGTGTGCGCCGTTGGATCGCGGTTCTCCGANGACCCTCGTGTTCTGNTGGACGGAGAAGAGAGTTCCCACTCATCAGGATGGAAGTGGTTTGATCAAGTCCAGATGGTCAAAAAGTCTCTCCTCGCCCCTCCCTCGCTATACGACCTACAGTTCTACGTTGTGAGTACTGCCCCCATCCGCCCTAGGCCTGTTNANTTCATCCAGCACATAGTTGTCCGTTCAGTTCTTGCAAGGCTCATCCGCTCCNCAATCTTGTTGGACTATGGTTGGGATCGGAATACGGTTAGCCCAAGATGTAGGCGCCCACAGGCGCAAGGTACACCGAGGTAATNTGACTGTGGAAGATGAACTTTGGAAGCGGGCGTTTTGGTGAGTAATCAGNTTATATGATGTGAANGTGTCATCCTCACAAACGGGCTAATGCTGACTGCATATNAGGGTGTTAGTTTGCATGGATCGTATGGTAAGCGCAGCACTGGGGAGACCATGTGCCATTCAGGATGAAGAGTANGTATTGTTCCAACTCGCTTTCTCACCTGGNGCTGATTGCGGTTATAGTTTTGACCTGGACATGCCAATCGAGTGTGACGACGAGTATTGGGAACATCCCGATCCCGAACAGCGATGGAAGCAGCCTCCAGGAAAGCCGTCGTTGGTCACTGCCTTCAACCTCAATCTCAAGCTAAATCAAGTACTCGCATTCTCGTTGAGAACCATNGTAAGTNGTCAACCTTTATCCCACGGTCTGAATCCGNCTTACGGAAAATCGCCAGTACTCGATAAACAAGTCCAAAATCTTGCTTGGTTTCGTTGGCTCCCAATGGGAGCAACATATTGTCGCCGAACTTGACTCAGCTCTCAATAAGTGGGTCGACTCAATACCTGACCACTGTGAGCCCACAACACCAATATTCTACCAGTTTGGTCTGACTGTCCTTNCAGTGCGATGGGATCCCAATCGAGAAGACTCCNCATTTTTCAATCCAANCTGTCGTTCTCTACTCCGTCATCATTACCAGCCATACAGATCCTCATACACCGCCCATTCATTCCATCTCCCAGCAAGCCTTCCGCTCTCTCGTTCCCATCGCTGGCTATTTGCACAAACGCTGCTCGGTCATGCAGTCATGTCGTCGACACCCTGCTGCGCCATAATTCAGTGCCACCGCCGTTCGTGCAGATGCCAGCATTCACTTCTGGAATTGTGTTGTTGCTCAGTATTTGGGGTGGCAAGAGATCGGGTCTGTCTACAGATCCCAACAAGGAGATGGCGGATGTTCACAAATGCATGCGCGTTCTCCGAACTTGCGAGAAGAGATGGCATTCTGCAGGTCGGCTCTGGTGAGCAACATAATCCCTCACGCACACACCTGTCTTGACGCTAGCCCAGGGACATCTTGTATGAACTAGCTTCGGTCGGGGATTTACCTCTACCGCAACCAAGCCCAAGTTCTGTCCAAAAACGAGATCGTGAAGGCGACACCCCGACGAGCTCTCCTCACATCAAACAAGAAGCAACCCTTCCAGAAGGACCTCGACCAATTGCCGGCTCCAAGCGTATCACGCAGCGTGGTGTGTCGGGCGCTGCTGCTGCGCCGATCCAGGTACCAGACACAGACCCCAATGCACAAGCGCTCTCCCTCTCGCGACCATCATCTGATGGCAGTGGCTCACAGCAGGCGCAGCATCAGTTCTTCTCGCTTCCTGTATACAGTGAAGAACTTGGCCGGCTTCCTCTCCATGGGCAGTTTGAATTCTCGGCGCCGCCCCAGCAGCCCGCTGTTCAACCGCAACAATCATATTGGTATGGGGGTGGAAACGCACAGGCCAGCGGCAGTCCATCAATTAATGTCAGTGTGAACGTGAGCGTTGGTGCGCATTCACCGCAAGTTCATCGTCGCTCAGTCGATGGCGTACAGGCATTTGACAGTCATCCAGNGGCCATGGGTAGCCCCGGTATGACTGGTTCGCCAAATAGTGGTTATGGGATGGACAGTCCACAGGCGCCGACTGGGGTGTATAACCAGTTGAATCAAGTTGGAACATACCCTGGTGGGCAGCACAGTGGCTTACCGTCCGCCCCTGGACCGAGCTCGTCGAGTTCCATGGGTCAACTTAGGCATCCGCATCCAACCGTTCCGTATCACCATAACGCACCTGGAGCTGATTCCTTTTCGATGGGGGGTATGNCCTCTACGCCACATCAACCTCAGCCCCANACAAGCCCATACCAGTCCGGAATGCATTCGCCGATTGCTGGGATGCGATGGATGGANAGTGCGATGGGTGTTCCCCNTAACCAGGGCCCAAGAGCAGGCNCAGCNCAGCAACACCAGCAAAATTACGTGGATANTGACACGATGGCGATGTGGTCCAATGCCCCCACCGGATTTGAGTGAGTTTGTTNGCATTCANAACTTTTTTACGTACACTNACCAGGNCTTCCCAGGCTGGATGAGTGGGGTTCGTATTTGATGAACGTCAGCGAGCTCACTCAGGGTGGTCAAACTCAGCCAGATGGCTCTAGAGGTGGTCCTAGTGGCCAACCCCCACCTCAAGGAGGNCCATTCCCACATCATGGACATGGACAGATGCATCGTTGAATACGGACTTGTCGGTCTCGGTTAGACTTCTTTTTTGGTTGTTTTGCTATATTGCTATGTCATATAAATGTACTCTCCGCTCATCGGCTATAGCTCTNCTCTCGGACGCTGACCTGTTTTTGCTTTCACTTACTGTAATCGACTCTATGAGATAATCTATGCCCTATTCATCTCGTCTTGGCGTTCCGCGGTCATATCTTNNTNATGCTGCCGAACTTGGGGGCTCACAGAACCCCTTCGGCACGAAGTGAGGCACGGAAGCCCAATTNTTCGGTGCTAAAAAGGGTAGGACTAATTCCAAATGGGTTGAACGGNGTTGGGAGTGGGTCAAAGCAANCCAATTCCCAAGACGACGATNTTGTGTNCCAGGTAGGATATCTTCAGTCGCCCAGTAAGGCATCCTTTGAGTGGGAAAACTTATCCGCGGGATCCCTAATACCCAAGAATAAACATGCTTCTCCTCTGTTTNGCTGCCAGCGGATATNTATTTCGCATTATAAGCTATGTGGCTGGTNAACCGGTGACGACCTCCGTGCGCCTGTGCTTGGTAATTGCCCACTAACTCCAGTCGATGACGTCGATGAGGGTTTNTTTCTTTCGCCCTACATGCCCTACTNAGTACTGGTCCCTACTNCTATCTCCANGCACTCTGTAAGCGGCTTCCGCAAGTNGATGAATGATGACTGACGGCGATTGCCATCCTGAGGAAAGCCGACATNTCATAGCACAGGCTCAGAGATTCCTCAGTGGTATTTAAGCGGTTGGNCTGGCANNGTTGAGGAACAGCGCCTTATCAATCAACCACACNTTCATCTACCACATTTCCCCCCACTACNGCTTGTCCACCGCGTTGAGATGTCAGCTCAGGAACAGAAGGCACTCATTNTGAACNAGAAATTCGGAGATNTCGTCATAGCTACCCTTCCCATTCCCAAGCCGGGAAATGAGGAAGTGTTGCTGAAGGTGGTCTCCGTAGCTCTCNACCCCGTCGACTGGAAAATTCAGAAGTACGGGTGGTGGATTGAGGAGTATCCCTCAGTCTTCGGGACAGATATCGCTGGTGAAGTNGTTGACCTTGGCGAGAACGTCTCGAACGTCTTCATCGGTGACAAAGTGTCAGTATTGAACAACCTTGCAGCAAATGGTTCGTGATTTCTGACAGGTTGCACACGTAGGTTTGTTCAGGGCTCCTATGGTCAGAACAAGTACAATGGGTTTCAGCAGTACGCGCTGGCGGACATCCATACNCTCGCGAAGGTGAGCGACAGTGCTTCCANTGGCTTGCGTCGCTGAAACATGGAATACTAAAGCCCTTGAATAGATCCCTTCAAATATCACGCTCGACGNGGCTGCGACAATTCCAGTGGCTTTCACCGCCGCCTACGTCGGCTTGTACAACGTCAAGCCCCATGGCTTGGGGTTCGAGACACCGATCCNTCGCGATGCAAAGGGAAAGTACGAAGGTACACCCATCGTTATCCTNGGGGGAGCGTCTTCCCTTGGACAATATGGTGAGATACAANNNTTCTTGTTTCGCAACTCCAACTGAGCTTTTTTGGACAATAGCGATCCAACTAGCGAGANTGTCCGGTTTCAGTCCAATNATCACAANTGCGTCTCCGAAGCACGAGGAGTACCTCAAAGGTCTCGGGGCCACGGTCGTCCTTGATCGTCACGTATCCCCCACGAAAGAAGCCTTCCAGAAATTCTCGGANAAACCCATCGAAACGGTCCTGGANGCCATCTCAAGCGCTCAAACCCACGAAGACTCTCTGAGGATTCTTGGNTCTGGGGGTCTTTTGGCTAGTGTTCTNCCNCTAGAGGACCACATCAAGGCNCTGGCGGAAAAACAGAACACCGAAGCGTACCATGTANTGGGNCTCAAGACNCTGCCGTTCCATGTCGAGCNACTTCGCGAGTTCTGGGCTCATGCGACAGAGCTTCTTCAGAATGGCGACATTAAGGTGAGTTTGGCCTTTTCTGTGCATCATCNGCGGTAGCCTCCGTCTTCTTCTGCNCTCCTTCGAACTTCTCAGTNACCGCCTGCTAACGTGTAAAGCATTTAGCCAAATAAGGNGGAAGTTCTTNACAACGGCCTGAGCGGTATACCTGAAGGGCTGAAACGTCTGTATGAGAACAGANTTTCAGGTGTGAAGTTGGTTGCGCATCCCCAGGAGGCAGCTTAACATAGACCGCATGCGGAANCNNATATTTCTNAGTGCTGCTNATTGNACATGNTATTGTCGTATTCTGTATNGTGAAGCTCAAGCCGTGCCTTTGATTCCATCCTTCACGGCTTGCCAAGAGGGTCGGTCGGTGATATCCTTGAGCCACCTGAAAGCCGGTCGGTCTGGGAATCATGTCGGAGGGAGAGAAAGAGGGCGTACCTGGCAACATTTGGCCTCACTTCCAGGGCGTTGCTTCCAGCAACAGGAAGCAAGACGGCGTAGGGGATGTGGAACAGGTCTGCAAGAGTCACCTCGTCGCCNGCGAGGTACTTCTGCTTCGCCAGAATCTTCTCGTAGACATCAAGCTTGGCCTCGAGTCCCGCGATGAGCTCGTCAAACCTCTCCTTGTTCGGAGTCANACCTCTGTACCTAGAANACCAAGTCAGTCTTTCAGAGNACTCTTAAATAAGAAGTGTTCGTACTTCTTGAAGACGTTNTCGAACACGGCCTGCGATGCGTAGACATCGAAGTTGCTCTGCTCAACGGAAGCGGCCTGCTCGAAGAGCGACTTGGCTTTCAAGTCTTTGGGAATGAGGTTAGGGGTTCCCTGGTCGGCGTATTTCTCGGCGATGTAACGAGCAATGGCGCGACTCTCGTAGATGATATGGCCATCGTCGTCCTAGTCGGCAGACCCCTAGTCANNTATCTGAAGCGCCCACGATAACAGCNTTAGTACTAACTAGGTATGGGACCTGGCCAAAAGGCTGCTTCTCCAGGTATGCGGGTGCCTTGTGTTCACCNTTAGCGAAGTCGATCTCGACAAACTTGAAGGGCACCTGCTTCTCGTGAAGTGCAATTGCGACACGCTTGGTGCAGGTAGAGACAGGGCTGCCGTAGAGTGTGAGGACCATCTCGATTCGCTAGGTTTGTTGAAGGGTTGCGTTTGGGAGCAGGAGTGGATGCGATGATAAGACTGGGCGGTTGCTGTGTGCTCTTTCGAAGAGGTCGGTGTCGACCTTTATATACCCNANTCTGACGTTGATCCGTNTGGAGGACTCATGAGATCGATGGCCTGTAAACGGAAACANGTCGTCCGCATTGNGTAANNTCTTCCACACGAAAGAGTCGGTGCGACGAGGTCGTAGAAAGTTCTGGANNGACNAGCTGGTGATGACGAGTACTGTGNATGGTNNNTCACGTAGCTNGNATTTGTCAAGTAGCAGTGTCGNNGCTCTGCAGCAGCGNGGCAGNGANGTTTCTGACGGTTTCTCGTTCATCAGCTGACAGGCCCTCCNGCAATGCCACNCAGCANGGGGCTTGAAGNNTGTNCCTGCATGGGCGAGAAANNCGTGCACGCCCTTCAAGCCNATCGTTANGTGCAGTGGAGGAACGGGGAGGATTCATNNTTGCACGTGTGTGCGTAGTCTGCTCTNNCNGACATNGAGGAAGGNGTNGGGAGGAGGAAAGGNAAATTTAGGGGCTTGAGCGACCTGGGAACAGTGTTACGCGAGAAGAGAGGCGTAAGCATTGTTGTCACGTGCCCAGGGCGCTTATCTGCCGGTGTCTTTTCCTCGTAAGTCCAGTCCACAACCTTCTGTACAGAGCTTACTGCTACTTACGAGAAACGATTTGCAGGACTATGCAGCAATAAACCCTGGTATGCATTCATGAGCGCTGTTATATCGGCAGAAGGTACGTTTCTACACACCTTTACTGTGTTCACCTGCCGCAGTGCGACCGAAGCAAACCGATAGGCTGTGTATTCACCGTCATAAAGGCAATCGAGCTCTTGATGATAGTCGTACCTTTAGACCATTCGCGAGAAGTCGCACTCTTATAAGTAGAAACCTCCGTGCGTCCATCACCTCATCACGACGCTAAACGACAGCGTCCCATCCCAGGCTCCCGCAATTTACATACCTAAACTCAGAAAGAACGAAGGATATAACAAGATGTACTAAGTAACGATTCAATCCACGAAACGATAATACCAATACAACAATGACAGCTGGGCTACAAGGGGCCACTGCAATGTAAGTAAAGCAATCTAACCGGCAACGCTAACCCAGACGTAAGACACTATTGATACAATTACTGTTGCTAAGAAGAGAAAGAGAAATGTGAAAGGGGGTGAGACGCTGAAGTGTAGGGCGAGCGACAAATTAAGCCCTGTATAATGTTATAAAAGCGATAGATAATATGCGGTTGCTGGGGACACGCGGTAAACCCCAATGCGTTGAATAATTCCAACTTGAAGAGGCGAACGAAGAATGCAATACAGTCGTGCGTGCGATAACGGCGGGAGGATGAACGAACCGGAAACATGGAAAGAGCAAACCGAGAACCAGGATGAAGAGCCCGCTCATACGCCAGCGCAGACCCTCAAATCCTCACCCTCTTTACCCCAAACACCCCATCCCTCAACACACTTGGAGGTTCATCCTCCCTCCCCTCTTCACCCCCCACCCGGCCCTCTCCCTCTCTGCCTTCTTTTTCTCCTCGTCCGCCTTCAACCTCTTCTCTTCCGCAGCAGAAATGAAGTACCGCCGTTCGATCCCCGACCCTTCCTTTGCTGCTTACTCCTCTTCCCTTGGAGGTAGGCTGCGCAGGACTTGTTGGGTTGGAGTGTACCAAACTCTCCAGACTGATCATCGTAGCCCCAAACGAGCCCGAACTCGATGAACCAGTGTTGGGGTTCGGAGAGGTAAGCCCAGGGATACTGGGCTTTCTCTTCTTATACTAGACGAACAGAGTTATGTGAGTAACGAAAATGGGAGAGGACGACAACGAAGACTAACACCTACCCCCCTCCAACTCAGGCTTCCCCCTCCACTTTGCGATAGCCTCGCAAAAGCGAACAGCGGCACGCTCGATAGGTTCAGCGGGGAAACGCCAAGCGAGGTCCTCCATATGTGTCGCTAGGTCCGGCGTGGAATCTGGGGATTTCGTAGAACTATTCAGGGAGGGGTCAGACAGTCAGTCTCTGTCTGGATGTCCAAGAAGGAGAAGGTAAGAAGGAAACGACGTACCATCTCAAACCTCCTGTACATC
>JANDKE010000572.1:3389-23057 GCA_027627275.1 Coprinellus aureogranulatus | reverse complement strand
AGTCCTTGCTGGGGGGCATGGGAAGAGGAGAGGAAAGCTTTCGCGAGGCGGAGGGTCGCTGCTGGTGCTACCAAGCGCGCTCTGCCCCTCCCCCTAATCCACTTCCGCAAACACTTTGGCGAAGCCGAAGTCACGGTGAAGAAGGAAGATGGGCGGATGAGGATGGGGACGATGGGGTGACGATGGGGACGATGAGGAGGATGGGATGGACGACGATGAGGAGAATGACCGTGAAATGAGGATGGGAGGGAGCGGTGGAGCTTGGGGAGGATGGGTGGTTGTTGCCTCCGCTTCCGGGGAGTGGGAAGGAGAATAGGCCGCTTGGGGTGCATGAGATTAGGGTTAACGAGGCGATGATGCATGAGGAGATGAGGATCCTGATTAAGGTGCGTCTTCTTGCTTTTCTCTTTCTCTTTCTCCAGGCGATAGAAAGACAGAGGCTGATGGTGATGATTGGTGTTCAGCTGGATATCATTGTGGGCTCGATGAAGCTCGACGACCAGTTTGAGTGGGATATGGAGGCGACGGAGGTCACCCCGGAAGAGTTTGCAGAGGTGTATGCGAAAGATTTGGGGCTTGGCGGGGAGTTCAAGTGCGTTTTCTTCTTCGTTTCACTTCGAGTGCCGTTGGCTGATGGGTGTCGATAGGACCGCCATCGCACATTCTATCCGAGAACAAGTCGCTGCGTTCCAAAAGTCTCTCTTCCTCGTCGGACATCCCTCAGATGGGACCGCGGTCCAAGACGACGAACTCCGTCAAGCTTTCTTGCCTTCCCTAATCACCGGTGCCCGTCCCGTTTCGGAAGTCGCGCATTTCACGCCGACGCTCAACTACCTCTCTGATGGGGAGATCGAGCGCACGGAGAAGGAGCGCGAGAAGGATATCAATAAGCGGAGGAAGAGGAATACGAGAGGGAGGAGGGGCGTGGCGCTCCCTGATAGAGAGCCTGTGCGGACGTACCGGACTCCAGCTATTGGGTTCCCTGAACTCGATCCCGCCACGCTTGCGCTCGCGATGGCATTCTGGGACGAGTCCAACGAAGCCGAGAGTCGAAAAGCCACCAAGATGAGAGAGATAATCGGATATGCGAGCCATGTAAGCGACAGAAGATGGGGTAGCTGGAGGTAGGGTGTGAGTGTCGTGGGCGCGTCGTCGTAGGAGGGTGGTTGCTGGTTGAAGAATGCCATGCCCGTGGCTGTCGACCTGCGACGGTGGAGGAAGAAGAAGAGGCGGAATAATGGCAGACTGCCTGCCTGCTTTCATTTGGACCTTCTTTTCGCCTGCCATTGTCCCCAGCTCACGGTGACCGGGACAATGCACGCCTTATTGTTTGCGGAGCCACCGCGACTCGGTCACGTTGTTTGCCTTCCCCGTCTCCATTCATCGCCTCCAGTCCCAAACAAGAATAATGATTATATGTAGCTGGTCCGTAACATGACAATCCTTTGTCTATCTACTGTACCTTCTGCTGAAGCTCACTCGGGTCTCTCTCCTCAACGTCATCAAAGTACGAGCTCTGTCGCGAGGTCGAAGCGCGGACCGGCTGCGCGGCCTGTTGTCCTGCTCCATCGACAGCCAGCACCTCCCGGAGCTTCTGCGCTGCCTGCTTTTGCACCTGCATTCTTCATCAGCCCGAAATTCCTCCTCAAGAGTACAATGCAGAAGAGCCTTACCTCACCGGCAACGCTTTTTGTTACTTGCAGCAACGGGCCCGTCAATCCGAGCTGTATGATCATGTACCTAAATGGACCAGTCAGCACGAGGCGCACAGGATTGCAATTCAAGACCACGCACGCCGTTGCCAGGCCGAACAGCAGGAAGGTAAAGTAGAGAGGGTTGAAGAGCACCGCCATAGCCTCGTTCCAGCCAAGCACCACCAGGACGCCATACATCCAATAGGGAATCTGGGCGATGCTTGAAACTGTGCTACGCTTCGCTTCGACGTAGTAAGCGTCAGCGTCCCTCCTGAACTTGTTGATCAAGTCCAAGCACTTGGTTTCAGACAGAACAACAAGTGAAGACGAGAATTCAAATTCCTCATTGGCAAGGTCTCGGACGAATCGTCCTCGAGGACAAATTCCAGCGACGGGTCCGACGGTTTGATGCGTGAATACAATGGAACCAATTCCAGCGTCTTTGCAGTCGCGGTGAGTGCCTTGTTTCCAGACAATAACGTAGACGTAACGCACCTGTTCCTTCGCCTTTTTGAAAGCGCCGTCGATGTCATCGTCCGGCTTCCAAACCCGAGGAACGCCTTCCTCATCATAGCGGAACTGCTCCTCGAAGTGACCTCTGAGTTTCCCGAGAAGGACTTGATCCGCGGTCTGCTCCTCGATCTTCTGACGCAAGACAATCCAGGAGCGCTTTCTCAACGAGGCCAGGGCTGCAACATTTTCCTCTTCTGTGCAATTGAAGCCTGCCAATTGTTAGTGGTGCGATCCGTAAGCTTGGCATATCCCAGCCTTACTCTTTGCCTTTGCGAGATAGGTAGCCTCCGCCTTCTCCAAAGTTTCCTTGAAGGTTTTGAGTACAGCATCCCACATTTGAGGGGATGGCTTGGAAAGCTGGATCTCGACGGGCTCGGAGATGATCTTCTTGACGTTCCGCTAGGAAGAGGTTCGGGTGTCAATGCCGTTCATAATTGTGAGCCGGGCACATACTTCAATCTGGTTGATCATCTTCTTGGTCTCATCTTTCCTACACTGATCGGCGACACCGCGAATTTCCTCCCTGATCACTTCCAATTCGTCCTCCCAATTCCAATCCGTTCCTTCAACCAGGGCCTCTTTCGCAGTCTTCGTGAAAGCATCCTCGCATTTCTTGGTCGCTTTGGTCACAACTTCCGCAAAGTCGTAGTCGTCGCCCTTCAGGCCGCTAAGCAGATCCTGCTTGAAAGTAACCACACATAGTTTATGCATGTTCTTCAATTGCCCGAGGAAGAGGGGCGAAAGGGTGGAGTCAATGACAGAGGTGAGGTCGGCGCGCTTCCTGGTATAGACGCCCTTGTGGTATCGAGAAGCGTCGCGGTCATAACGGGCTGCATCGCCAAGTCAGTATGGGCATGTAGCATTACCTGAAAGGAGGTACATACCGAGGGCACGAGTTCTCCAGTCTCTCATCATAGCTCCAAGTCCTTCAACAACCCTGCCTGATTCAACGGGGCGTTTTTGCGACTTCGCTTGCTCATTGAATTCCGCGAGAGCGCCCGCTGAAATTTCGTCGCAGCGGAACTGAGCCAGCAGTTCTTGCTGTGTTGGGAGATCCAGGTCCTTGTTGCTTTGGACTTGTTCCTACACGCAACGATACTTGTCAGCGATTACTCTCGAAGTGGAATTGAACAACGCGCACCCAGATATTCTGCATATAGAATGCAACGCCATCCGCAGGAATGCGCTTGTGGTATGCCGGCTTGAAGACATAATCGGGGTTGCTCTTGTCCGTGAAGCGCTTCCTCAAGCTCTGGACCTCCGCCTCGAACTTTTCAGGCACCAAAATCTTGTGGGGAAGTGCCGTAAACGCGAGGTCGAAATAGTCTGACAACTTTCGGTCCTTCAAGTCGTCGGGTTTACTGAGGGTATCCCAAATCCTATTGAGGTCGGCGATAAGGGTTGCTTGCAGGTTCGCCAACGGCGTGGTGCCAATGTGATCTCGGATTACGAAAAGCAGGAGGGTGCGCCCACTACGCAGCAGGATGACGTTAACGGGAGTAGGTGTGAATGGACGCCAACGAACACTCACCCGTCCATTTGTTTCTTGCCAAACAGACCCAAGTTGACCTCAAACACCGTCTTCAGGAGGCTCATATTAGCACCCTGATACAACCCAACTTGGTGCTCCCACATGTTCACTATGAGGACCTCGGAAGAGGCGAGCGAGAATAGCGCAGATTTCCTCTCGAAATCCTGTTGTACAGTCAGACACGCGGTTGGTAGCATGCAGATAGCGCACTCGCCTGATCCTCGCCCCTTTCCCTCCCATCCGTTCCCTCCACGTCCATAACTAGGACGTCCATCTCCTTGCCTCTGCACATCCAGATACCTAGTACTATTCAAACATCATTCCCATGACTAAGGATGAGAGAGAACGTACCTTTCGTCGTTTGCTGTCGTTGCGTTTCGTTCATGACGTCAAAAGTCGTTCCAAAGAGTCGATTGAGTAGAGTACCTGCAGGTGGGTGGTAAGCCATTCTGGTGCTGGGCGAGCAAGAGTAGCGACATACTTTTCCCGGTAGATTGTGAACCAAATACGGCAACGATATTGTAGTTGAACCCTGCATCCCGGAGACCCCATCGTTCTATCTGTCCCGTAAGCTCGGGCCTGCGGGGTAGAAGCATGCAGTCAGGGTACGGTCTGACAAGACGCCGGAGATGTGACATACGTGAAGGTCTTCTCCTCGTTTACGACCTGAATGCGCTCGGTAGTCGCGCCTTGGCTGGTATGTCCGTTGACTCCCGCCATGCTGTCTAGTTGGCCGGGTTGTGGGTGATATGTGTCAAGGTATGTCGCGCTGGATTCCGACGGAGGCGTGTTTGGGGTGAGAATTGGAGTGTAAACACGCCTGAGGAGCTAGTGTCAATATATAGCCCAGTAACTGTATGTGGGCAAGCCTAATGTGTGACGGCCAGGAGGTGGTAGGAGGGAAGGTGGATCTGGGATGAACTGACGACGCCCGCTCCTACTGCCAGAGGCTCCACGTGGTCGCCATCACCATTTCGTCCAGCTCGAGGCAGCAACAGCCCCTGTTCTTCTCTCTCTCATTTCTAGCAGTACAATCGCGTGTCATCCCACTTAGCCATAGGGACACCGGGAAGGCGAATGAGGAGCCGAATGCCTCCTAGCGCCCAAGCCTCTTGCCTCTGAATCCAATGGCCAGGGCCACCGCAATATGTCCGCAATTCCTCGACGCAAAAACGCCGAGTTCCTTCTCTGCCTCAACCCATCCAAGCCCGTCCGCAGGAGGACAGACTGCAGCCAGGTTTGAGCATGTTTTGACTCGTGTCCGAGGCGCGCATCGGAAAAATAGTTTAGGCCCGCTCGCGGACTGTGAGGTCAGGCGGCGGGCCTATACGGTTTCCGGGAGCCACCAAAACGACAAGAGAACCCTGGGAGACTGCCATAAACTAGTCTTCTATGGGGAAACCATGGAGAATATAATCCTTGGACCTTATATGTATTCGACCAAGACGACCGCTGAGCGCGCGGTCGTCACCCACATTCTTCCACGCAGCACTCTCTGACCATTGCGCTTTTCAAGCGCAACTCGGTTATAGACTGGGATACACGCCCCTTCCATCCGTATGGCGGACTACTTTGCGCAGTCCAAGCTACTTTGGACGCCCCCACGTCGGAGTGCTAACCAGACTGCAGTCCATAAACTGCGTAGGGACATCAATCGTAAATATGGCTTGAAGCTTGGTGTGTCTTCTCCCAATGACTACGATGTGTACTCATCTAACTGCGCCTCAGCGAATTACGAAGACCTGCACAAGTGGTCGGTGGAAAACTATGAGTTCTGGTTGGACCTGGCACATTTCCTGCGCATTATCTTCTCCGTTCCCCCAGACCCGGTATGGATATCAGGACCCTGGTCGCGCGTACAAAAGCTCATCGCGACCTGTAGAAACGGATATTCGAGCCAGGCCGCTTCCCAGAAGTCCCTATCTGGTTTCCCGGTGCGCGAATGAACTACGCAGAAAACCTGCTCCGCCGTCGAGACGACAGTATTGCCCTGATTGAAGCCAACGAGAACCAAGTCATTACACACTACACCTACCGTCAACTGTGGAAGAAAGTTGAGGATCTCGCAGCTGCATTCAGGGCTAACGGTCTGAAAGTGGGCGATCGCGTTGCAGGTTAGTGTGCCTCATATTGCGGTCACTCATTTGCTCACTTGACCTAGCCATCGTCGTGAACTCTTCGAACGCCGTGGTTACGGCGCTAGCCGTTGCCAGTATTGGTGGGATGTTCTCAACGACGGCGACAGATATGGGTACACAGGTGAGATAGGCACTCGCCTTCTCCACGGCTTCATACACGCGAAGGTCGGCTCGTTGACACGCTTCCTCTCGCGCTAGGGTATCTTGGACCGTTATACCCAAATCAAGCCCAAATTCATCGTCGCCGACACGGAGGTGCAATATGCAGGCAAGGTCATCGATCTCCTGCCAAAGATTCGCCAAGTAGTGGAGTCCCTGCAAGGGCAAGGCCTTCAGAAGGCTATCCTCTTCCCGAGCCGCGTCACCGGAAAGGTGCGGACCTTGTCAGATCTCCGCCTAGTGTATGTCTAGCATCCTCTACAGTTTTCTTGATGCTCATATCACGTAGAACCACTTCCCCTGCTTTCCTGAAAACTGGAGACGGTCGCCCCTTGACATTCGAGCAACTTCCCTTCAGCCANCCACTCTTCATCCTCTATAGTTCCGGCACGTCGGGCAAGCCCAAATGCATTGTCCACACCTCCGGGGTACTTCCTACTTCTCCTAGTNGCCGATTCGCTACTTNATCTTCGTACAGGGAGTTCTCATCCAGACGATGAAGGGNNTGAAGCTCGAGAAGGACCTATGTCCGGACGATGTCTACTTCCANTACACCACTGTACGTGTTCCCTCGCCGTTATCTCGGGTTCAGCTAAAGATGCTTCTTCCTCTGCTTCCTCATCTCTGTGTTTCTCTATGTCTTCCTCTGAATNCAGACTGGGTGGATGATGTGGAACATGATGATGTCGGGCATCGCTTGNGAAGCTCGGACAATTCTCTACGACGGGTCGCCTTTCTATCCTAACTTACCGACCTACCTGAAATTCATAAATGATCAAAGGTATGCCTGTCTGAACAGTGCNTGCACCAGTGCTTAAACTCGATAATTCCTCTGCAATATAGCGTCGCCGTTATGACCACGAGCCCACGGTTCCTCTCCGAAATCCAGGGCAGCGGTATNGATCCGTGTATGTCAAAGCCACCATCTAGCGCTTTGCGTCGACTAACGCCTCCCNCGTTTATAGTGAAAATCGGATCGTTTGAGTCTCTCAAGACCATGGCTGTCGGTGGCGCCGTCNTGACCCCTGCGATGTTCGAGTGGACTCATAAGACCTTCGGTGGGGACTTCTACCTTGCATCTATCAGCGGAGGAACNGATACATGCGCNTCGTGTGAGTCTGGTCAAATCATACACGGAGAGGTGATTCTAATTCACAGGCGAACATAGTCGTTTGTGGATCNCCCGCTCTTCCGATTTACGCTGGAGGTATGTGCACACGTCATTCAACATGCCGTTAATTTATTGANGGTGTTGTTCACAGAAATGCAATGCAAGGCTCTGGGAATGAAGGTTGAAATCTTTGACCCTTCCGGAAACAACATNGAGAANACTGGCCAGCCAGGTGAACTTGTGACGACACGGGCTCACCCATCCTTCCCNGTCAGTTTCTGGGGTGACGACGATGGGAAGAAACTCCGTGAGGCTTATTTCGAGATGTANCCCGGCATTTGGCGTCAAGGCGACTTCCTCGTTAAGAACCCGAAAACGAACGGGTTGATGGTTTTGGGACGCAGGTACGTACCTCCCTTAGAACCGAAGAAGTCGTATCGGGGTGGTTAATAACATACTTCTTCAGCGACGGCGTTCTGAACCCAAGCGGTGTCCGATTTGGCTCNGCAGAAATTTACTCTGTTCTCGAAGATTTCGCTAGGGTAATCGATGACTCCATCTGTGTCGGTCAAAGGCGAAAGCAAGACGAGCATGAGCGCGTCTTGTTATTCCTCAAGCTCAGAGAGGGGCAGAAGCTGACGCCAGCTTTGTTGAACAAAATCCGGAGCGCCATTCGAACGAGGTTGAGTGCTCGCCACGTCCCTTCCTTCATCTTTGAGGTTTCCGAGATACCTGTGAGTATTGAGATGATTCATAGCATTGAATATTGTTTACCTCCCCTTTCCGTACAGTACACCGTCAACGGGAAGAAGATCGAAATCGCAGTGAAGCAAATCGTCTCTGGCTCTACGATGCAGCCTAGCGGGACTGTGGCGAACCCTGATTCCCTGAAGCTCTACTACAAGTATCAGGAGATTGAGAGATTCGTCGGTACTATCTCTGACAGTTCATCAAGGAGGAAAGCCAAGCTGTAGAATTGCCCCACAATGTAACCCAGAACCTGTGCCAGTAGACGTGTAATGCAAAGATACACCGCCGCGTCGGCGCTGGTATATGCCCCTGTCTCCAGACCAGAATTGATCTGATGGTACCCCGCATTTGAAAAATAGGGGTACTCGCTTTCCCCACACAGCTCTTTCAGACCCCGTTCAGTGCCTCTTCCTGACCGTCACGCCCGATGTAACTTCACGATAACGCCCTGAAATTATTTGCGCCCAGCTTCCATGCCTCGGAAACCTACGGGAAGTCGACTCGGCCTGTCGAGCATAACACCAAACGTCACTAGAAGGCTCGGCGACTCTCGTACCCGGATCATGAAGGGGTCAGGAGGTTCGAATTACTCACTGGACTCAGGTTCTTAGGCTTTCATCTCAACCACGTCCTTCAGGTGTCCTCGCTCAGATACTCAGCACATTCAACGCACCTCCCATGGAACACGACTACGCCTCGCAATCCAAGCTCTTGTGGACCCCTCCGCAGACCGATCATACATCTGTTGAAGTCCTGAAAAGAGATATCAACAGGAAGTACGGATTGAACTTGAGTGCGTCTGGCATATATGAGCTACATATCATGGTNNCGCTGACATATNNCCTCGAGTAGAAGACTATCATGACCTCCACAAGTACTCTGTGGAAGACTACGCGTTCTGGCTGGATTTGTGGAANCACTTGGGCGTGATATCTTCTGTACCACCCAATCCAGTATGTTGAGTGCTTTGANGGCGNCTGTAACAACGATTTCAACTTCGNTTTGCAGAATCGGATTCTTGAGGATGGTCCCTTTCCAGAAGTCCCTAACTGGTTCCCGGGAGCTCGATTGAATTATGCCGAGAACTTGCTGCACCGAAAGGACGACAGTCTGGCTATCATNGCTGCTGGAGAAGATGGCAATGTCACGANGTATACAAAGCGAGAANTNTACNACTTAGTTCAACAGATGGCGGCAGCGCTGCGGGCGAACGGATTGAAAGTGGGGGACAGAGTCGCTGGTACGTTCANTTACTTCAACTCGCNCTACTCGTTCATTTTGNGGCCCGTCCCAATNGTCAGCNATTGTCACCAACTCTATAAATGCTGTTGTCNTNGCGCTTGCTGTTGCCAGCATCGGAGGGATTTTCTCCAGTACGGCTACCGACATGGGAGCACAGGTACNCTCTTNCCGGAATGCGTNTAATNGANGGCTCTGTTNACNNGGANCAGGGTATCCTTGANAGATATACGCAGATACANCCCAAGTTTGTATTTGCGGAGACCGAGGTGTCGTATAGCGGCAAGCTTGTNGATCTGCTGCCGAAGGTCAGGCANGTCATAACTGAGCTGAAGAGCCAAGGCCTTCAGAAGGCAATCNTGCTTCCCAGNNGCGTATCAGGGAAGGANNTAGCNCTTCCAGATGTTNCTNNGAGGTTCGTTTGAGNAGGTTNCTCTGATNGCNTTTGGGCNCTACTCACATCNTCAATCGCAGCACGACACTCTCTGCATTCATCAANACGGGAAGAGATGGCCCTCTTGTATTTGAACAGCTGCCATTCAACCAAACCTCTGTTCATCTTATACAGCTCTGGGTACGTCTGGCAAACCAAAGTGTATNGTCCACACCGCAGGGGTAGGTNTNGNTTTATCCAAATTGCAAGGACGGCCNGTGGCTNATTCCAACNNANGACAGGGAGTGCTCCTGCAGACATGGAANGATCTGAAGCTTGGACAGAACNTCGGCCCNGANGATACNTACTTCCAGTATACAACNGTTNGTGNCACNNNCNNTNNTNNTNNANTAGCGANNGCTTAATNCTTNCTNAGACNGGGTGGATGATGTGGNCNTTCATGNTGACNAGCNTNGCCTGCGGNTCGCGNGTGGTNCTCTACGANGGCTCACCGTTCTATCCNAGCGTNGAGNNATACCTCANNTTTGTNGACCATTACGGGTANGCTTTNNNNATNANNTANNTCGTCTNACCNCTNNANNTCTNGCTTGCCAGANTAACTGTGCTGGGTACCAGNCCACGATTCCTCTCNGAAGTGCACGGCAANGGCCTGAACCCGCTCAAGATTGGGTNATTNAAATCNCTGAGANTNCTNATATCCACTGGNGCCGTGTTGACACCCCCAATGTTTGAATGGACGCAGAAAGCCTTCGGCGGGAACATACACCTTGTTTCGACTAGTGGTGGAACGGACATCTGTGCATCCTGTACGTCCCTCTGATCACCCCCTAACAATACACTATGCTAATCTCACACGTTTCTGACAGTCGTTACTGGCAGCTGTATCCTCCCTGTGTATACCGGAGGTGCGAGGATGATGATTCCTTGGGAAACGCTAGCTCATTGGTGTGTCAACTACAGAGATTCAATGCAAGTCGCTTGGGATGAAGGTCGAAGTCTTCGATCCTGTGGGCAACAATATCGAGCACACCGGGCAACCCGGAGAACTTGTTTGCACACGACCGCATGTGTCTCTACCTCTGGGCTTCTGGGGCGATCACTCTGGACAGAAGTTCAGGGATGCTTACTTTAACGTCTACCCAGGTAAAGAAGGAGCATATGCCACCGAACTAAACTGACCGAGTCATCTAGGTGTTTGGCGGCAAGGCGACTTCATTGTCGTAAACCCAAAGACAAAGGGGTTGATGATTCTGGGGCGTAGGTGAGTACCTATCCATCATCCTATTTAGCAGTCGGAGTCTCATTGGTCCGATTACAGCGACGGTGTACTCAACCCAAGCGGCGTCCGCTTTGGCTCTGGGGAGATATACACTGTTCTCGAGCAATTCGCCCACGTCATCGACGATAGCCTATGTGTTGGGCAGCGCCGTGCACACGACAAGGACGAGCGTGTTCTTCTTTTCCTCAAGATGCGCCCAGGTCAAAAGCTGACTCCAGGCCTGCTCAACGAAATCCGCGCCGCTATTCGGAAGAACCTCAGCGCTAGACACGTCCCTTCCTATATATTTGAGATTGAGGAGATACCTGTGAGTGCCTCAATTTGTTTTCCTTGGTAGTGTCAAGTGTGCTACGTGACTGTGGCTCGTCTCGAATGCCCAGCCCTCGTGCTTGTACATCATCCGAGACTAACCTCGCTGACCTTGTGCTCCCTCGCAGTACACCGTTAACGGAAAGAAGATCGAGATTGCGGTGAAGCAGATCGTGTCCGGGTCCAACCTGCAGCCGAGCGGCACAGTTGCCAACCCCGAGTCGCTGAAGCTGTATTACAAATATCGAGACATCGAGAAGGTCTTAGGAGTAGAAAGGGCGAAACTGTAGACTGAAATACACCTCACTCTTGCGTCTAGACCTTATTCTACCGCCCATGGGAATGACGCTGCGTGCGTTGCCATCGTTTTCGCTGTTTCAAATTGCGGGAGCAGTGCCGGAGTAGGGCCCCTTTTGCAGTTGAAATGCGCGGCTCATCCCGAAGAGGAAGGAGGACTTCCCTTTCGGGGACGTGTAACGAGTTTTTCTTGCCGAGCAGCCACACGCTGTCGGCCGTTGCCAAGCGTATATCTCCCGACAAAGCCAACTAGCCGTACACCACTTCTTCAGGCGTATGTTGTCTACAAGTCGCAAGTGTGCACTCGGTCCGTCCGAGTTTCATGCGGGGAAGCTTGGTCTAGACCAGACATCGCGTTTCATGGGCGAGTGGGCGGTAAGTGGAGGTAGTATAACTTTTTGTGGGCGCTTCTTTTTGTGGTGTGACATTCCCCAGGCATTCAGGTGTGGGTCCAGAATCGTATGATAGCGTTGTGGTCCTCTGCACATGCGGATGGTTCTCTCCTTAGATTGGCTTCCTTGGTTGTCGGACGTAACTCAGTACAGGGTTACGGTGTTGCCAGTCTCGAGTCTCGACTCTCAGGATAACTCTCGGACCAAGGTTTTTCGTGGCGCACGATGTCGAGGATAAAGTGGTCTGTAAGTCGGTAGAATGCGGGTGCCATCTGCGCACGTTGCGCCCTGCTTGCAAATCCGTGTTCTATCGTTACATCGCCGATAACGCCTACCACGAGGCTTCGGGCTTCCGCAGGCCATGACGCTGAGATGAGCGGCAAAGTCTATTTTCACGTCGACAGAAAATGTCAATCGCTTAGAAACATGACTCTTGGCGTTCCCAAATCCGATATAGATGCATTAAAATCCGACGAGGGCTCTAGCTTACCTATCCAGTCCTTTAAGCCTCTGGGTCAAGTGCGGATGCGGGGGAGTAATTGCGGCTCTAGACGTACAAGATATGGACATGCCAGAGAATAACTTCACGCATGAGAGTAGTGGGCGACCGGAGCGTGTAGGAAGAAGCTGGGAGAGAAGTTGCCCACTTAGCGTTATCTCTTTGAATATTCCGAGCAAGAGTCTCCTTGACTTTCAAGGAGAAATTGGAAGGAGATGCGAACGGAACTCGTCCCGAGTCCCAGCGAATTCGTTGTCGAGATCAGGTCTTTTCTCGTAATTCCATGAAAGAGTGGAGCAAGCCCGTTCGCCGTCCTGGATGCCCTTTACACTGCGGTCTTGAACTCGAGCCCTGATCCATCTCAGACGTTCATCTGGCTCAAGGCGCACCAGAGGCTCGGACTTGAGACTATGCGTAGACCCTCTGCATGGACTATCGATTGCTTATTCGAGTCTAGCGAGGGTCAAGCCCAACTTCTCTTAGGCCTTCCGTCTTTGGCTTTCACCCAATCCAACCCCGACAGTGACTCTTCCCAGCACGGCAGGCAGCTTCAGGTTCCCGCATCGCGTATCCCCAATCATGGCTGGCAATCGACTTACTCCTTCTATCACAAATCCTTTCTCGACTTCCTCGATAGTCCTGGACGATCCGGGGTTGCGTTTCCAGATATCACCGACGAGAGGGTTACACAGTGGATATGGGAACGATTTCATCGAGTGTGGATTTGTGCGTGCAGTTTCTTCACAATCACTAGGTTCCGTGTACTGAACCCAATTACCTCAACGCTGGATAGGTGCGGGACCTGAAGTTCCGATAGATGAAGCGCTCCTACCTACCTTCTGTGCTTGTTTTGTGGATATCCTGTGGCGCCAGCTTGATCAGGCTAACTGGAAGCCCCCAATACTCCACCAAGATGTGCTTTCACAGTGCAATCCCGCCGCTTGGTATACAGGAAGCACCTTTCTTCCAGTTTTTGCTGAGTCAATCACAAGGCAGCTCTTCACAAAGGTGATGTACATTCTCGTTCATACACAGGTAAGTCCATACAAAGGCAACACTATGTGTGATGTGGCTCACGTTCAGTAGTGCCGCTTCGGTCGCCCGTGTCTTGCGGGTTGTAAACGATGGAGAAAGGCAATCCTGGAATTGCCGAGCAGCATGTGGTCTCGATGGTCTGGGCACGCCCTTCTGCTTGACAGATTCTGCATCAAGCGCCTTAAGTATATCTAGCTGACTGCTGCTCTGGCGGGGTGACGCGAGACACAATCGACGTGGGGAACCGCCGAGATGGACCAGCGTCGCGAGGTATCGTCGGGGCACTCAGCTGGAAAGGGAGGTCGTTCGTGGCCTCCCAACAGGGCTTGTGGGACCTATCTTCATATTCTAAGCACCGCGTACTACGTATATCAACGATTTCAAATGAACATATCGTGCACATGAACGACCTTCACAAGCTTGGGGTTGAAAACATCTTCCCCATCCCAAGGTCCATACTGGCCCTCCCCCTGGTCGACGGGAGAGAGAATCGCGGGAAGGTAGACCGAGCGGGGTTATTTACGGGGAACTTGACGACCAGAAAGCGCCAGCGTGTAGGTTGATCAAGAATCTCGAGAGGAGATGAGTCGGATGGACGGGAACTTCGATGGGAGGGTGATATACGAAGCAAGGGGAGATCAGGATTGAGTAGAGCGAGAGCGAAAACCATGTCAATCGGACAAGAGTCTGGTATCAATGAGGATCGGAACGGATTTAACTTGTGGAATTTCGAGAGAGCATAAGCGGTACAAAAGAGAACGAAACGAAAGCATGGAACACAAGAGTTACGATGGGAACGTGTTCAAAGCAGGCTCCATAATGTAACGAGGATATTGGAGTGACTGAGGGCGGGAGAGACGAAAGTCGAGAGGAAGTGAGTAAGCACAAGGAGGTATACTCGGCTAAGTATCAGGTGAGGGTTGCTGAGGCCCGGAGGGCATAGGAGTGTAATGCCGCTGGAGTAAGTGATCCTTCCGATCAGAAGGAAACCGAGGTTGAGACCGAAATGTGAGAGCACAGTAGAAAGGTAGCGTATCATGACCTTGGAACGCCTGCGTGGGGTGGGTATTGTGAATGCGTCCCACGTTTAGAAGGCGATGTGGAAATGGGGTCTGGAGAGCACGGAGAGCACAAGAGGGGTATGAAGAAAGCGAGAAGATGACATGCATGAGACGAATGACGAAGTGGTAATGCTCGGATGTTGTCCCCTGTCCTAGGACCTGAATGGTCCCGGTGTGGGACGTTGCTTGGAATTGATCAGGGAAAGGTGATGAGGAAGCCAAACGCCTCGCAAGGCGAGCGAAGGCTTGAAAGTCTTAAGCTCAATCTAAGATGGGTTGGGGTGAGCTTTCATATGATATTCACGAGAACTTACTTGGAAGAGACTGTGCCAGGCTGAGTCGTTCCTGCACCCTTAACGCTCCAGGTGGACTGAGTAATTCAAAATGGAGAGTCGGGTCGTCACGCGTTCTCTGAGAATCCGGAGTGTTTCTACCCGAGACGCCTCCGTGGCTACGGGTCATTTTTTGATAAGTGACCCTCGAACAGGTCTGACGAAGGGGCAACAAACCTTACATTTTCAGAGAAGTTTTCTTATGTAAAGGGTGGGTTGCGTTGTGCCATGCAGCACTCCAGGCGTCCAAAAAAATATTCCCCTCTTCTCCGGCTTCGGCCTTACACCGCCGGAGCCCTGGTCCAGTAAACGGGGTGTTGCCTTACGGCCTATGATATCGTCAGAGATGCAGAGGGAAGAAAAGCGCTCTGGGACGCACCTAGGCTGTCGCTAGACCGGTAACGCGGCGGTCTAATGGGTGACGCAGTCACGGTCGATAGACCGACCGGGGGGAACTCGTTTGGATTTGGGCGGGGCGCGCAGAAATAAATCGTGGAAAAGAATGAAAATATTGTTGCCTTCCTGATTAGGCAGGTATAGACGGGCCGCGACCTGCCGCGAACCGAGCGTGACAGCCCGCGTACGCGCTACTGCCTGCTCTGCGTTCACGTTCACCATTCCTTGCTCTCCCCTGCACCTTTCGGCCTGATTCCGGATGATATGGATACCGACGATCCAAGGCTTCAAAATGTTGCGAAGTCGGACGTCTTGGAGAGCTTCAGAACTCTCCCTGAAGCGGATATTGAACAGTACTATGCTGAGCTAGTACCTCCTGAGTTGACGCTCCCAGAGGCTTTCTGGAGTGCTCTGGATGCCAATCAGAGAGCTATAGCGTTACGCTTATGCCTACTGGCCTTCGTTTCATCCGATTTTACAGTTCTTCCGCGCGCTTTTCAACTGCAAGCGGCCATCGCGATCATCACAGGCAACGATTGTCTTGTTGACGTTGGTACAGGTTCAGGCAAGACGCTTGTGATGGTTCTGCTTGCGCTTTACTATAGCAAGCGTACCTTGCTTGTTGTATCTCCGTTGAAGAGGCTTCAAGTGCTCCAAGTAGCCGTTTTCGAGCGTTATGGCCTCCCAACTGTGGCTATCAATGAAGATACACCTGCTGATGCCGAGCTCTGGAAGGTAGCCTGAAGCGTCGCATACACCCTCCATTCGGCTCTGAATTCGACTAACGTCTACATAGAAAATTGTTTCAGGTCATTTTTCTGTCATTATCGCGCAACCGGAACAGCTTTCTGGGCTACACCAAGGCCACCACACAAAGTTCTCCCGGATTCTAACCGAAGAAACAGACTTTACGAAGAATATTGTGGCTATATGTATCGATGAGGCGCACTTCATCTACACTGCCGGAACTGATCTGTATGGTCTGCCTGCTTTCCGCCCTGCTTTTGGTCGTCTTGGAGGTGTTCGCATCACCATCGGCAGAAGAACTCCAGTGCTCGCAATGTCTGGAACGCAGCCACCGCACATCAAGAAACATATTATATCAAGCTTACTGATGAACGTGGAGCGTCTTTTGCACATCAAGCTTTCTAGCAACCGTCCGAATCTGGTGTATGCGACCCACCAAATCGTCGGTTCTCGGTCTGATCTACGCAACCTGGCTTTCCTCGTTCCTGTTGATCATGATGGACCTCTCGAACGAGCTATTGTCTTCCACGATGACTCTAAGGAAGCCGCCGCCGCCGCAATGTATCTGAATTCGCGACTTGCACCCTCCAAAAGGCATCTGGGAATCATTCGGCACTATCACGGCGGCATGTTGAAGCTCTATCTTCAGGCGGTCTTTGACGACTTCTCAAACCCGGATGGAATGTGTCGCATTCTGCATGCTACATCAGGCGCATCAACAGTAAGGGCCTCTAACTTGATATGGCGCTGCTGCACCAGTTTGAACTTTCTGACTAGGGTCTTGACGTGGCCGACATACGTGTTGTTGTCCAATATGGCGTGCCGCGCGATGTACCCAACGCTCTACAGCGTGGAGGTCGAGCTGGACGGAGCTCGTCAAATTGCGCACTATTTCTGCTGATGTATGAGTCTTGGGCACTGGATGTTGACCTCTCTCAGGTTGCTGGTGACATCGCTTCGGATCCTGATCACCCCATCGTCAACAATCTGACTCGAAACACGAATAAGCAAGATCGGACTGGTTGGGCTATTCTATTTGTGGTTCAGATGCTCGTTTGCCTTCGCTGTCTATTTGCCGATTATCTTGGCGACCGCTCAAGTGATGGTACTGTTGCTTGCGCGCTTGCACTGCCTTTGGCTCTACTAACTGTGGCTAGCACTCGAAACAGCAACTCAGGCATGTTGTGATGGACCGCATGGTGACGATGCACCCCCTTCAAAACAGATACAAGCCTCTCAGTTCTTTGGCTCTCCGATGCTATACCTTGATCCGATGACTGGCGTAGCCTGGTATGGGCAAGAAGGTGACCCAAACCGAAAGCTGCTCAACCCAACCGCAGAAAAGCGAAAACCCAGTGATGATGGAGAAAAAAAGGAGAACCGCAAAGTTCCCGACCGTGCAGCTCTTTCGTCCCGTCTCATTGTCTGGCGCACTCTCACATCAAAAGGCTTTGGCCCACTATTCCCTCCCGAGTTTCTGTTGAACGACAAAGGAGTTGTTGCATTATCAGCACACCCACCAGGTACACTGTCCAAAAAGGAAGACATCACAGACATTCTTGGCGAGACAAAGCAGTGGAATGACACCTGGGCTCAGGCTGTTTTCGAACTCGTGAAGAAATACGATGAAGAATTGGTTGAACTTCGTCCAGCACCACCAAGCAAGAAAACAACACGTAATACAAAGCGAACAAAGGAGTAGTACCATAGACTAGATATAGAATTGCCTACATGCTCTCTTCCTCATCCTCACCAGCTTCGTCGTTGAATGAGACACTGTTTGCTGGCAACGTATTCTCCTCTGTAGTGTCATTCATGGCGCTCAGATCAGCAAGGTTCTTCCGTGCCAGCACATAGTTATGAACCTGCTTGTTGAATGTTGCTATTGTTCCAGACTGGAGCTTCTCCATCCCAACAAGTAGAGTGTTCACTCGCAACTTCTGGTCGTCATTCCCAGGTCGGTTTGGTGTGTGGATGTGGACAAGGGGCGTCCGGAATCAAAATCCCGGGACCGGGGTCTAGGTAGGTAGGGTCTGAGCTGGCTGCTGGGAGAATTTGACCCCTCGATGATGACTGCGGACCCATCGAGTTCGAATCAGGCAGAGGGATCGTCCACCCCAGGAACGAGAAGCAGATATCGCCACCGACCCGTTCTCCTCATACTTCAACTGCGACGACCCTAGCCTTCCACCGAAAGTCCTTATCACTACTTCCTTCAAGGCATCGAAGGCAACATATGAGTTCTGCGACGAATTGGTTGGCGTGTTTCCTGGGGCAGAGTTCAGGCGACGGAAGAAGGGAAAGGGCTTTGAAATGGGTCGGATAGCGGCTTGGGCAGCGGACAGAGGGTACAAGCATTTGATGGTCGTGAATGAGGATATGAAGAAACCAAGTGCGCGCTCATTCTCTCAATCACGTTTCTGAGCGCTAATCCTTCGCAGACGCCCTAACTGTGGTGTATCTCCCAAACGGACCTACGGCGTACTTCAAGCTCACCTCAATAGAGTTGACGAAGCAGATCTTTGGACATGCACGCGCGACACCCCACTACCCTGAGCTGATTCTCAATGGATTCGTGACGCGACTCGGCCATTGCGTCGGACGGATGTTCCAAACCACCATGCCCCCTCTCCCCGAATTCGCTGGCAGGCAGGTGGTTACTCTGCACAACCAGAGAGATTTCATCTTCTTCCGTAGGCACAGGTGCGTACATCGCGGCGTTGTATTCGACGCGCACTCTGACTATCGACCAGATATGCTTTCCGATCTGAAGAAAAGGTCGCTCTGCAGGAGATTGGTCCTCGGTTTACGCTCAAGCTCCGGTGGCTGAAGAAAAACATCCCTGCCGTCTACAACTATGGAGAAAGCGCCGCACCTCTGACGATTGAGAAGGATGAGGAAGACGATGCCTTCGAGGAGTCTGAGAACAAGGAGGAGAGCGAAGGGAGCAAGCAACCGAAGGAGCGGCCAAGAACTGTGCCTCCGAAGGTGGACGAGTACATCTGGCAATGGAAGGTCCGTGTTCGTTCCCTGCCCGTTGTCAATCCGACTGACATACACCATCTTTCTAGCCGCAGCTGGAGACATCGAGAAAGACGTTCTTCCTGTAGTTTGCTTCCACTGACACTGCGTATCATGGCAATGTATGTAGTAGATTCATTCGGGGCTCGACTAGATTTCTCTGTGTACGTTGTACATGCACTCGGCCACTTCTTCATAGATACTGCGCTCGGCTAGGCTTGAGCCAGACGCGCCGGGTGCACTTCGTTACGTCCAGGGGGCTCCCACCGGCGTTTGCCGTGGTTGTCATCCAAATCAAAGGCCTGAGGCGATGGGTTCCGGGGTCCCTCCCGATTTGGGGGGATACGCTCGGGGTCCCTAATCAACATTTCCATATTGAGTGTCCCGCCGTCGCATCGCCTTTGCTTGAGGGTTTGTTGTTACCGGGCGCCCAACGGATTTTACTGTATCTACACGCTAGTATAGGGGCAAATANCACTCTTTAACTGGGGGTGGTTGCCTATGAGAGCTGGAGTCATGCAAGGTGCTCAACATTGCCCGGTTTTGACGTAAAGTCATTGGGTGAGCTGATACTTGAAGGCGGATTCATAAATTTACTCAAAAGCGATACCCTTAGCTACATATCTGCGACGCTCAATCAAATTTTGCCTTGTATTTATGTGCTTACTCCTTTCCTTCGAGTACAGCCCAAGGTTGCGACGCTGATTGAGACCTGCTACACTATGTGCACTTTCCAAGTTCCTGTTGGTTNNANGCGNNGTTCGATGTACC
>JANDKE010000571.1:0-23066 GCA_027627275.1 Coprinellus aureogranulatus | reverse complement strand
ACCACATTTTAACGAATTTCAACGCGACATTCAGCAAACAGAAAGCAAATTTTTAGCAGAAGCCCTACAATGTTATAGCCACCTCCCGAGGGGTCTCACCCTGAGTGATAGCACTGTTATTCTGGAAAGCAGGGTCAATGAGTCGTCGCCTTGCAGCGGAGCAGAGACGCACCTTCCTCTACCTCAGAGTCGGGTTCCGGGAGTCCGTCAGAGTCCTCTGACGAACTTGAGAGTAGTGATGGGCACGGGTAAACCCCGGGTAGCAGCGTAGCCACCCGTACCCTCACCCGTGGCTACCCTTACCCGCAAACCCGCGGGTTTTGGGCGCAAAACGAGCCCGAAAACAGCCAAATCGGGCCACAAACAGTGCAGATATGACTGAATTAAAAGATTCAGTCCTATCTCACTCAGTTCTTGGCCGATTTGAGCCATCTTGGGCTCGTTTGAAAGCCCACGGGTAGGCGGACACCTACCCGTACCCGTACCCGCGCCTACCCTTACCTGTAACCCGGCGGGTTTTGAAAACCCATGCCCATCACTACTTGAGAGGTCGTTCGCCCAGTCGTCGGTTTGTCGGTCGTCGAATCCACATTCTGAATCGTCGCTATCGGAGGTGTCGTCGTCGTCATCCATCTCAGGTTCGTCTTCCGAATCGCCGTTTGTCGTTGTCTTTGTCGGATCGTCTGTTGTATGTTGATCTACCCAATTAGGATTGATTAGCCTCTCAAGAACCCTAGAGCAACGGTCGCCTCGACAAACGAGGCTAACACTCACCCTCTTCTTCCATTCCTACCAAATCAACACCACTCGTACCCACTATCGATGGGTTCCCCCCGACTGGGGAATCGTCGTGGGAGTAGACATGCCCGACTCCTAAACCCCAGTGGTAACGCATTATCATGTCACGATCTACAAATCTGGAGAAACGCATCAGGACGAGGGCCAGCGCAATCAGTGAAGCTTTGAAGTCATACCTGTTGACATAATATTCGTTCCAATCCTCGTGCGTGCGAGCCAGGGCGGATGACGGGAATTGTGTATTGCTTATCCTCTTTCCCTTGGCAAAGCGAGGGACGATATGGCACGCACGCAAAACCAGAGCTGGATCCAGGAAGCTTATGCCATCCACCGAGTCCGCAGGAGGTAGATGGAGAATGTCCAGCTTCTTGTCCGCCCAGGAAGCTTGACTTTCGCCGCTGGCGTACCAGCGTACCCATAACACGTCGAAACGACGGGGTCTTCGGTCCAGACTACCTTCACCCAAGAATACAACATTGACGTGGTACACTCCGAGCAAGCGACCGTAACAAAAACGATCGGTCGTTGCTTCCATTTGACTACGTGGGCTGAACGCCATGAAATCTCGCCGATCAGTATTGGGATTGAGGATGTCTTGTTCGCGTTTGACGTCGTAAGAGGTGTAGTTGATATGCAAGAGCTGATGGCGATAAAAGCGGTTAGCATCCACAAAAACCCGGTCTATGTCGCTGTTAGAACCCCCAGCGGCCTTGCTCTCTCTGGAGATGGCATTCTCCAATAGAGGGATAACATGGGCACGAGAAGGGTCGGATTTCGCTTCGGCCAGAAGAGCTTCGCGGATTTGGGGGAGTAGGTGAGCCTTCAGATTGAAGAGGAATTTCTGATACGAAGAGGGAGTGTGAGGTGCTAGCTATGTTGCCAGCAGGACAAATCACGTACGCGAACTGCGACGTCTTCCCGGTTTTTCACCAGAAACACATCAAGATCCACAGGACGATTTTGAGATTGGCCGACGAAGTAGGTCTCTCGTCGATCGGGATCGGGCTTGCCTTCGCTGGCATGAGGTAGAAGCTGGCGTCGAAGTCGGCGGAGTCGCGCTTGCCGGGTTTGGATTCGGGACAGCGTGTCGTGAACTCGCTTCTTGCTAGTGCGCTTGTACTGGGGACTTAGGGTTGCGATGGTAGGCTCTCCGGCTGGGGAGCAGTCAGGAGGGAAGAAAGAGTAACAATTGTCCAGAGCCAGCACACTCACCCCCTGCGAAGAATAGTTGTCTGAAGTACCGAACCTGCGTATATTCGGCACCAGGTGTCCCAGAGCATGAAACTTGTAAGTCTGAAGGTTTAGTGTTTTAGGCTGGCGGGAGTCATNGTCTAGGAGCAATCAATAACCTCGAGAATGATATCGAAGGGCGGCCCACCTGCTGAACCTTNGTTGTGGCCTACTTTCTGTCGCTTGGCTCCCCGCTTACGGACACCCTTCTTCAATTTCCCAGCTTGTCGGCGTTTCCGCGCGGCGTACTCTCTGGGGAGTTCTCGTGTGGATATGCGACTGCACACTTTGTCAACGAACTGCCNAAATTCCTCGCCAAGCTCCGTAGTGAGTTCGTCCAGAATTCTGAGGGTGTGATCAGTGTGTAGCCTCAATTTGGCTAATCCGTGCCAGTGCGACATCGTATACAGAAGCTTAAGGGTCCACCGTTCTTGTCTGGAGTCCTGTAGAAGGCCTTCCAGAACGGGTATACAGCACTAGACCGAGCATCAGAACAAAGAGGAGGAGCTACGAGACAGTACAGCAACCTGAAGGAGGTCTTCGTAGTCGCGGGCAGCCAACTGCTTCAACTCTGAGACGTTAGCCCGAAATCGCCGGATCGTGTCTTTTCCAAAAGTGGGGACCTGTCTGAATCTTCACCACGGAAGTCAGCGTCAATTACGTCGTTAGGAAGGAAACAACAGCCTAACCTAGCATCTAATTCATGGGTGGCAATACCCCCTTCTACGTCCAAAATGCGGAGTATTTGTATGAACAAAGACTTCCAAACGCCCAGCTCGACCTCATGCATAACATCTGACACCAACATGTCAAAGAGGTTGAAGCTGTAAGGCGACAGTCGTTCCGAGAAGGCATTCTAAGGGTGCAACTAAACGAATGACAGCAGAAGAGCGAGAACAGATACGAACTTGTGCTGGCACCAGGGAATAGTCATCCAATTGTGACTTCACCACTTGCCCGTCGACGCTCCTGTGTTTCTTGTAGATAGAGCGTCTGGCGTTGCTTACGCGAGTTTTCCGACTTTCGGAGTCCACTCGAGCCAAGCGGATGCGATTTTTGCGGTCGCCCACCTTCCCCAGCCTGTGGGCTTCTTCTAATGGAATCAGGCAGCGAACGCAAGGACACTTTCCCAAGTTTTTAATGCCGGCCACTAGGATCCTGTCGAAGTGTGAGATATGCGCACAAACCGTTGAACAAATCGCTTACTTCTCGGGATAATCCGCCGTGTAGGTGAATATGCGGGGGAAGAAACGACGTTTGACGCCGTCGGGACACTCTACAACAATCCCGTGGACGTAAGCCTCCAGCAGCTCATCATCGAGGACGATGATCCACTGCTCGTGGAAGGCTTCACGGTGGCAATGAGCCAGAACGGCCTTACCAAGCTTTCCCTTCCCTGACTGCTCCCGGTAGAAATCTTTGAACTCATCCGGGATCTGGCAAAGATAAGACTCTTATTGAGGCGTAAGAGGTGGTTACTCACCTTTTCGAAGTACGCCACTTGTTCTCCCAATCTCAGGGAAGGCTTACTCCGGCGGTACTTGGAGTCGTTAGCGAAGAAGAGGTAGAGCGGCCAGAGTTTAGCATTTCCGAAGCTAGCTAATTGAGTAGAGTCAGAAGCGAACGCAAGTCCCACTACGCAATGTGGCATGTCGCCTTCCGACGGAAGTCGGGGAATGCTCTACCGTCTGCTGTCAGTACAACCGATGATACCACGCCAGAGCATATCCGCCTACCTGGACCTCTCTGTAAGCCTGAAGAAAAGCGTCAGAGTTGTAAAGCTCCGAGTGCACACGAACGTCAGCCTTGTCTTCCCCAGGATTCCATCGCAATTCGAAGGGTACGTGATGGAAACTTTCCGCAGAAGTGCTCGCCTGGATCTTTTCCCGGATGAGAGGAACCAAAGGTCGATGGCGCAGGGAGCCCACGGTATACAGCTGGGAACCGGGATGCTTCGACGTAGAGTTGAACGGAACCTCGATAGTGATAGGTGTGGACTTCCAGGACGTGCCGTCTCCTACCCATGCAGAATCTCGTTCCATTCCTGGTTCGAATTCAGAGCGCCCTAGCTCTCTGTTGACTGCAGTCCAATTCGTTTCACGTATATCTCGAGGATGAAAGTTTTCGTCGCCGACGATGGACACTAACTGATGGAAAGACGCTCGACTCTTCCCGTTTGAGTCCGACCAAAAGTATTCCCCCAATCGGAAGGAACTGAGATTGGGATAAGGAGCGAAGTCAAAAGGATCGTTACACGGTCCTGGAGCGGGAGGGTGACTGGAGCCCTGAGCCTCCGGGAGTCCAGCAGAGGGAATCTCCGGGTGCAAGCCTTCATCCGCCATTTCCTCAGCGATGGCGGCTAGAATACCTTCTGCGGACTCCTCCACCAGGCTATGGGGCTGCGCGTAAGCGTCTGGGTCGTGCGGAAGTTCTTCGCTGCTCTGATAACGCTTGTAGAGCCCGAAGGAGTTTTTGAAGGTTTCTTTGATTGGGAGAGAATTCGCGGGGCAATAGCGCCACATCTGGACTTTGAGCAGGTTCCTCAACAGGGTCGGGGGTAGGTTCCACAGCCTGGGGAGCGGAGCGGGGGGCCGGAGCAGGTAGCCCTAGAGAGGCCAAGCCTAGGGGCAGAGTTGTGGCTGGATAGAAGTCCTGATATCGCTCAACCGGCTTCTTGGTACGCATGCCTCTTCCGCTTGGAATGTTCGAACCAGTCGAGGTCGAAGGCCATGAAGAGCTGTCCTACCGTACGGGTAAATATGATACTTGAGGGTGTGCACTGCGAAACAGAAGCTACTCACTGACACTAGAGGCGTAGGGGGGACTGACAAAGCGGCGGGGGTTAAGCCAGGCTCGGACGCAGGTCCTGCTGGAAGCGTAACAGATGGCACACTCTGATCGAAATCGAGATCTTCTCCCTGACCAAACCTCCCAGTCAATCTGTCGGATAAGCGTGCGAGCCTTTGGGCTTTCCGTTGCTGAAACCGTGCTTGTCCATCTTCCTGACCTTGAGCTACCTTTAGAAGGTAGCGAGTGCAAGACCGTATGTGGGTAGAGTAGCCGTTGGCGGATGGGAAGGAACGTCCACATACACAGGGAATGGGATCGTATTTCGGCGCGTAATTCCACCCCCCTTCTTCCGCCATGCCCCTTCCAAGGTCTCCACTCCTTCCGAGGCCTACGAATCCATTTATCTGTGGGAGAGAGAGGATAGCAACTGGGAGACACTGAAGGACGCAAACGGTGCCAACTCGGCACTGCTTCCCACGGTTCAATTCTCATTCTCCTATTCTCCTGCTCAGACTGTTAAAAGAGAAACCGCAAGACACGCAATAGATATACAAGGAGACTAATAGTACATTGATTTAGAAGCCACGAGAAGCACACAAACCAGAAGAACATATGAGAACGATTGCCATCAACCCGACTGCCACTCGCGCGCTACCTCCAGAACCGAACCTTGCCCTACAACCTTCTACAGCGCTCTACCAAGAATCCTGTTGGGGCGAGCGGGGAACTCGTTCTCGCTGTCGTAAAAATTCTTGATGAGTTCCAAGACCTCAGTGTATGAGACAGACGATGGATTTCCCACAATGGGGATGACGCCGAGGCCAACATGAGTCGCATTCTCGGGAGGGTTGAGGACCTCAATGTTGGGGAAGGGCGTATGACGGGTCCATTCCCAAATTTTGCTCATGGTGCCGGGAAGGGGTCCACCGGAGAGGGCAATGATGAGGGAGACATAACGAGCCAGGCGGTCGCGTTCATCAGCGAAGGCACTGTCGGTCGTGAAGACACTGAGAGCGCGGTCGATCTCCTGTAGCCAATAGGAAAATCTCGGCTGTCGGTTCAAGACCAAATCAGCGGCATCGAGACCAGCCAACCCTTCTTCATCTTCGATCGCAGCTTCCAGTATAACATACTTCTATGAGGTGTTCTGTGAGCATACAGATCACATACAGCGGAGAGGAGAGCACATACAACAGCTGCGATCAACTTCAGCGGTCCCAATGCATCGGCGGTGTAGCACCGATCAGCGTGAGCTACTGATGTTTCGCGGTTGCCAGCATCTCGAAGGGAGGGTAGGGCCTCAGAAAAAGTTTCCACCAACAACTCCAGCTCCTCAAAGTTTGCTTCATGACCAAAGCAGAGGCACTCGACGCGGGCTTCGAAGGGAGGGACTCCAGTGCCCGGGACCGGGTATCCAGCGCCGTTACGCAGTGCGCGCTGCATAAACAACGCTTCGTCTGTGTTTGTCTAAGAACCGTGTTGAGCGAGGCGTTGCATTCCCAAAGGTGAACGAGTACTTACAGGAAGAGTCCAACCTCTCGCCCCCGGCCAGTACGTAACATTAGGGCCGATGTTATACAAAGGGTAGGCGGTGGCGGAGTAGTTCGTGGGCTGAACGGGAGGGGGAGGGTTAGGTGCAGGCCCAATGAGTGGGAATGGTGGTTTGTCCATGCAACGAATGTCGGCTAAATTGTGAGGCGTTGATTTGTCTACTGCGAAGGCGGGCAGCAAGAGGTCACAGCGAAGGTAGCACAGGCCGACTGATCGAAGGACGTCGTTGGGAGTGTCGATGGTGATGCCGGGGTAAGTGCCAGTGACTGGCCATGCCCTGGTGAGGACGGCCGTCACATATTCAGTGAGCAGAGTTAGGATTTCGTTCATGTAAATCTGCGATAGGTGGTCACTAGGAGCGGCGCGAGGGTTTCAACGGAACTTACGTCTGTAACCGCAAACTGTATAGCCTCAGCTATAAGCATGACCAAGCCAGGGAGGCACACTAAGAAACATTAGCTACGACGCCGAGCAGCTCGAGATTGAACTAGCTTACCGCTTATCCAGCGCCCGTCGTAATCCTGCCAGCTCGGCAACAACATATCGACGAAGATTGGAAAGGCTCGGCGTATCAATTCTAAAAACCACAAGTTGTGCGACAACCGCACATGGACCCTGAGGACAGCCTCCTCCAGAGTGTGGAATTCCGAACCAAATAGCGAAGAGACCAGTATTCCGATAATGCGCCGGTGAAGAACAGAACCACGCCTAAATAGCTCGGCCACTATGAGGCGAACTAACTCGAGCCACACTAGAGCCTAGGGTCAGCAGCGAATTGTGAGGTACGAGAAGGGATGTACGTACAGGCCATATTTAACAGACAGTCGACGTAGTCTTGAGCCCGAAGGCCATGGGTATCCGGGGCAGTGAGTCCGTATCCAATTTCCAATAGCTCAGCCACGCTACCGCGCTGAAACGATGGAAAGGTGATGGCTTGTAACCACACCTGGTTGGTGACCGCGATATCCTCAGGGGTGGCCATGAGGATGGAGGCCTGACGGAAGACGGTGAATAAGAAGGCAAGGGTAATGAGTTAGAGAGAAGCGAGAGGGATGAGCCGAAGGGAGGCACTCACCGATGGACAGTGGTCTGGGATAGGGAAAATGACACGGCTCGCCTGCGCTGTTTTATAGACGCCAGGACCTTCTGCACAAAAGGGTTTAAGAAGGGTTTAAGCCTCTCACAAGACCCTCGAAAACCCGCCACAAGGTGGGACGAACCCAATGAAGGGAGACTCACAAATCACTACCCCCATCCTGGAAGATAGGGAGGATACGGGTAGTACCCATGTACCCCGTTTCTTGAGGCTGTTCTTATCTGCCCCTACATGGTTAGAACACGGGAGGAGCTTCTACAATTGAAAAGCGAGATCTCACTGCGAGTTCTGGGGTTCCAAGAACTTGGAAGGAAAGCGCGTCCAATCAGGAGCCTCAGCGTGCTTATCTTCTCCAGAAAGAGGGTCAGTGCTTGCAGGTGATGGGTTTCTAATAGGAAAAAATTTTCAGGGTGCTTGCCAACCTCGGAAAACGATGTATCTGGGGTGCCAGCTCAAACAGGGTTACAAGGCTGAGAGGACAATAGCTCACCCTTTCAGCAATCGTCGACGGCGGATGCTCCTCCTACTATGCCGTTCCTGACCGCATTCGTATTGGGGAGATAAGCCCAGCCCACACTGGGTCGCCTGCGAGAGGAACAGAAGTCGAAACGGGATGAAGGAAAAGTTTGACGGACAGGGGATCTCCTGCGCACGTTCTTGCCCTAACCCACCGTAAACCACTCGTAGAACGAGTGTACCCCGCACTCCCACCGGGACTACGGTAGGCAGGCACAAGACAGCAGAGGAAGCTGGCAGCTGCCAGAGGGACTGTGACCGCCAGAGGAGACACACGAACAGCGGAGAAAGCCGCGACCTCCTCCCGCACTGGCGGCTCGGTACATTCCGACCTGCGATGATCGGAATTTGCCGAAGGCGCAGTTGCGTTGCTGAGTACGAAGGGTGTCGGCGTATGGGCTCACATATTCTTGAAAGTCTGTAGCTGCACCCTTCAAACTGCAAACCTCAACAGGGCTACGTAGCTTCCGTAGGTATTTTCAGAACGCCTAGCAGTAACTGGTCTTGCGTGGCTCTTCATGTAACCCAAGATTTCCGTCACATGCCAACGCTAGATCAAACACGTCTTTCTTCTTGCCATTGCCGATCTTCCGCACGTCGACCCTCCACGACGCCCAGCCGACACCAGAGTTCCTCCGAAATCCAGCCAGAACCCCCATACTAGGATGCAGCCTTGACCTTAACACTGACACCGTGTCGCAGCGTTCCAGTTGCCGGATAGACCGAGGACGGTGCCACAAAACAGGCAGTTGAGAGGCTGAGGGCGCTTGATCGTCTCCTTCACAGTGAACAGCGGTGCTACATCGAGCTGCGCGCACGGCCGGCGTTCGTGCGTTCCTACTTCTCTCAGTTGAGAAAGCCGACCCGCAGCTGCGCCTCAAGCACCGAGGAAATATTCCTGTCAAAGCCTTACATACCGCGGTTTGTCGCCTACCGACCCTGGTCGCGCCCAGCTTCCTCCTGCGCCAATTTCACTGCGCTCACAAGGCTACCGGTAGCTCTGGCCATGATGGGCCTCGACGACGCCATCGTGGGGTACTGTAGAGAGAGTTTCCGTTCGTGAGAGCAGAAGTGAAAGGAGAGAGGAATGGTAAGCAAATATTCATAGCTCAGCGTTGGCCGCGGTTGGAAATTAGTTATGTGACCACTTCTTCCAGCATGGGGAGAGCTCTCTCCGTTGTCCTCCGAAGCCCGGCACTTCCGTCCAGACACAAGGGTCCGAACCTTCTGATGAAGCCCAGCACACAGCAGAATGTCTTCTCTTGTACACCCATCCCTTCGCTCCTGGGGAGATTCCCTACCCACAGGGGTCAAGCTCCCGCCTTTTCTTTCGTTGCCCACATTTGAAGCCCGTGGAACAGCGAGTCTCCTTCGCATTTCCCCTTCGTAGCGGGAACTCCCCCCCGTGGACCAACGACCACTTGCCCTCTCTGTTCACCATAGTAGACTACATCGCCAGGGGCGACAATCACACTTCCTCTCGTTAATACGTCTTATCCCTGTGGACCCCTCCTCAGGTGGTATAGTGACGGATAGCTGATAGGCGTCGTTACTTGTCATGGGCGGCTACCTATGTCCAGCGGCTATAATTGGTTCTAGTACAGTCGATCTTCATATGGTCCTCGTTGCTTGTAATCGTTTCAAAATACACGCAAAACGCACACCTACTTCTATCCTAATCACAGAGTTCGTCAGTAGGCGCGTACAATCCGGGGTGGCATCCGCATTACCCAGTAAGACGAGCTACTTTGAATTTCCACCATGTCGTAGTAGTGACCGTGTTCTGCAGGCCCTGTTCAGGCACGTGCTCGTCATCGCGATCCCTTCGTCCTTCCGGAGCTAACGCGTACCGATCGACGATCTTCCGTCTGGTATTGAGATCGCCTTCCGAGTGGAACTCGCTCGTATCATTAAATGGAAGCTCACCAGCTTCACAATCCTTATAAAAAGGTGTAAAGCACACCCAGAACTTACCACCAGTCCAGCTAATTCCTTTCACCCGACACGGAGGGATGTGCGCAATGCCTGCAACTTACGGCCTACCTCACGAAAGGCGACGTGGCACGGACGTGCTTACTACTCCTACCCGTCGCTGCTTCGTTTTATGCTCGCCGAAAGTGTACCCCAAATCCAAGGTGTACGCTCGTAATCTTGCCAGGTCCCTACTGGACTCATCACCCTCGGAACGCTCAAGGGTGCGGAAGCTGGCCTCCTCGATAGCGTTACCCCGATCTGGAACGGTGGACACGAATACGCACGTCTCCATCGGCCCAGTGGCGCCTCTTAGAAGTGAGGCTACTGCCCTACTGAAAGTTGTCGAGTGCTCATCGTGATTGACAGGCTCCCAAAAGTGCTCCCACTATGCTCACAACACTGTCCCTCGTCTCGAGGTGTTGCCAGGGGACTCCGCCCAGCCTGCCACCGTACAGGCGGGAGAAGGCGCTTCGAAGGTAGCGGAGTCCTCCTTTCCCGTGGTTGCTGGGGCCGGTAGTGGTCTTCCTCCAGCCCCTCTTTCCATTATGAACCCACCCCACATGCCTGCGAGTGAGTCTAGAACTCAGATTACCGTTGCCTTTGAAACTGACGACCTATCTTGTCGCCAGTAGAGCCTTTCGACCGCTACTTCTACCAGCGAGCGAGGGTTCGGAGGTTTGACCCGGATGCCCCTCGCCCTTCCAATTTTGAACTGCTACTGGACGTGACGTCGAGCACCGGGGCGGGCGTGACGACCAGGAGATTCGGAGAACTGTTCGTGAGGTGCACTGAGTGTGAGTGTTATTGTTACCAGGACGCACAAGCCAAACATGTCTGCGGCGGGCCAGTGGTGACCAGCGAATCGCTCAACCTGTGCTCACTGCCAGGGTACAAACTGGTGGACACTTTGACAGCGGGTGGTGGTGGAGGCCTCACCAAAGGGGAGCTAGAGAAGGTGTTCGTCCTCTGCGTGGAGTGTGAGCGAGTTCTCCTGGGATTCTATCAATCGTCGCATGTATGCAACCCGGACGTTGAACAAGATTCCTGAAAACCTCTTTCCATATATATGTACCATTAGCGCTTCGAATATCGTTATATGCATGTAACTGCGCCTAGAATGGCAATTCACTCAACCGCCTCCCATTCCATGAGGTTTAGTGTCCAGTGACGTCGTGAGACCTGACATTGTGAAGGCTGCTATGTACAACAAGAATGGGACGTCAACATGGACGGTACAAGTTTCAATATACAGGCATCAAGAAAGTCCAAGCGATCGGGCTGACGTAGAAGGATGGAGGGGGAGGGGGAGGGACTGGTGAAGAGGGAGGAGCTTGTGAGGAGGTGCAACATCGGGCCGGATCGAAGAGGTGGCATAGGGCATAAGGAGAGATGTAGACGCGATATGTACAGCGCAAGAAATGGATCTCATTGGGATTTGTGGAGCTGGTTAGGCGCAAGAAGTGGCGGGAGACATGGAGAGGACGTCGGACTCTTGCTTGGGGACCAAGGTGAAGCAGCCGTGGCGCTTGAAGTCGGCAACGAAAGAGGCGAGCTGGTCGAGGACGGCCTTGTTGTCCACAGCCAATTGCTCCGCCTGCTCCGGCTTCTTCTGATATCGTCATGAGTGCAAAGAACGTACGGAAGGAGGGAAGCCATACCTCTTCTTTCAAGAGGAGACGGTCAAAGCCTCGCTTGACCAAGTCAGCCTTCACCTTGTTATCAGAAGGCTTGCGTTTATGAAAGGGACGGGCGAGCAAGGCTTCCTGGTCATTCTTGATCTCCTCCAAAGTACGGCGAGGCGGGGACGGGGGGCTCGAATGAGACTTGCGAACGATACGTTGCTCGTTCGAGTCAACGGGTGTGGGCGTACGGTGAGCGGGCGTGGTAGTGCGGTGAGCGGGCATGGTAGTTCTGTGGTGGACCGTCAGCTTTGAGAAGGGCGGTGCGCGGAATTTAGCGAGATGACGCAGTGGGCTTATAAGTGGCATGGGTCTGGATAGCCTCCACCTAGGATCAATAGGAATCGGCAGCGTGTGTCGAACTTGCCTCGCAACCTTCCAAAGAAGTCTCCTAAGCTATGTTGTGGCCCCACTTTCTATCCTAATTTCCATATTTGAATGTGATACGGTCATGACAGGGCTGATGGTTGATCCCCATGAATCTTCTCTCACCATTTAGTCCGATTGTATCTATATGGAGTAGAGTGGTGCCTAGAGGATTACGAGAACGCGCCACTTCGCGGAAGCCCTCGCTGTCCAATTACCTTTCGTTTCGCCAGTCGAAGGCGTTGAATTGGGAGTAGATTCATTGTTGGGAGAGTGGAAGGTGACCGCCGTGGCTTCTGTCAATCCGTGAGATGCCCAGCGCTGTTAAGGCTGGAACGTGCTTGCCGGGAAGAGGTGGTATTCACGTGTCAACATATTACCAGGCTAGGATCCCGTTTCATTCCAATCCTTATCTCATTCCGTTTTTGGTTTTCCAAGGGAGGGTGCGAGAGCGGAATGAGAAATTCCCACCCTTCCCCAGCATCATGGTACCTACAGAGCGCTGACCCCAACCCACGGACATGCGACTCTTCAGCAGACAAAGAAACCTTGGGATCTTCGCTGTAATGGTTACCGGATCACACGTCGATGAGAACCGCAGATGTTGTAAGATATCTGACGTATATATGGCATACAAGTAGTAGAAAGCTGCCTCGAGGACGTAACTGGACTACAGGGCAATTTGAACGCTGCTTGCAGTGGCGGAAAGTGAATGGGCAGTCTACAACAACGTCACCTCCGTCCTCATGCCAAGCGACGACCAGCTCGAAAGTGTTGCGGTATTGTCTACAGACCACCATATCCGCCTCGCGTGCGCCGAGCTGTCTTCGGGACAAACTGATCTGTCTCGAAGCTCGGACAGACCGGACGCACGTTGTATCCTACTCGCTGAACTGCATGCGCCATAGCCTCTCCAGGTGGTCCAAGCAAGTGACGAAACCCAGGGGGTGCCAGGGTTGCTGAGCAGCTCTGTTTGGGAGGCCAAGCAGAGCAGAGAATGGGTGGAAAAGGTGAGGGGAAGGATCGAATTCNNTCGNGNNNGCNGGGNGGGGGGGGACACTTCCCGGAGAACACGGAGGACCATGTCCGTCGTCGGGCCACTGGACAACTCCGTTAAAAAGGGGGCCGACATCCTATGAGCGAAGGAAGGGGAGATCGGAGGAGACATAGCCAATGACCTGCCTAGACCCGCTACTTCATCGACTGACAGGCGCTGAGAAATAATAGGGCCGGTGATAGTGAAATCGAGATGCTGCAGGAACTTGCAGGCGGCCATTTGATCTAAAAAAGCATGTTAAGTCCATGCGATGGCGGGGAGAGCGCAGGGTGTAATACTGCCCGAGAACTTTCGCCCATTGCAAGATGCCCGGACCACGGACGTGACGGTCGCCGATAACGAAGACCCCCTGTCTGCACGTCGGGTGCCATGCTGGCCCGAACGAGGTCCCGATAGATTCCAGCGAGTTTTATGCCCTCCTGTATAGCGTAAGGAACTGTTTCCGGTCAGAAGCAAGGGAGACCTACAGCGCAGTGAACGGGAGGTCCGGAAACACCCTTCGCTTGGGCCCAGACGAAGTCTTCGGCTTCGACACTGTTTATGTCCGTGAATGCGGTGTGGGGATGTCGCTGGGACAGGCTTGAGGAAGTGTGGTACGAAGGTGTCGCAGTCGCGGCAAAGGGCAGATCACAGAAGGTGACGGTGCCATCAAGTACAACGTGGATGCGGGGTGGCGTTTGGCTCGACACTTCCGAGTTCCCACCATCATGACCGTCCGTTCCCCTCACTTCCTACCCATGCGTCAGAATCATTTCCATCTCCACCCCCGTTTGCGCCAGGTCGTCGATTAGACAACGATTAGAGCGACTTGCGAATGTATTTAAGGCCCCGGTCGAGAGCAGGGAGGGCTGTCAGCACCCAACCCGATCGGAGGGATCAAACGCGGTTCGAGAGTTTACAGTAATTCCCGAGTTATACTATGAGGTGAGTCTAGGTATTCCACCGCTCATTCTACGTGGAACCGTCCCCCAACTATCATCCTTTTGCTCTTAGAACGCCACCGAGGACGTAGTTGAATGGCTAAGCTCTTATGCCTGGGCGGAAGTGCAGTATATGGTTCTTCAGGAGACCCTCCTGTGCTTCGGCGAAGTCCTATGGGCGATTCATTTTGACGATGAGAATAGTATTCCTATGTATCCGGCGCCGAAGCGGCGGTCTCATGGTGAGTGCACCCAGATTACCTTCACCTGTCTCTTCTGAAGGTACTCGTAGCTGGCACTAGGACCCAGTGCTGCTTCCTTTACACGGTATTGGAGGATCTTGCCGAGGATCCCAAGGATCCTGAAGTCGACCCTTCCGATGATACCGATTGGGAACGGGAAAGCGACCCAGAGCAAGTCTTTGAGCCTGGGCAAGAATAGCCATTGTCTTAGGTCTTATCCTCGAAACGGCGACCGCTGGGAAACCCCGAGCTCGTCCATAGCGGTTAGGTGGCCGATTTCTTTGAAAAGGGACTGGACACAAGGGATCCCCTGATCCCCCTTTGCGGGCGGTGGAACAGCGACTTGGTTCTCGCTGAAAGGCACACATCCGTATGTTGCAAAGTTGCGCCCTCCNCCTCCGCATTGCGTACGCTGTAAACTTTTCCTATAGGCCAGCGAAGTACCGAATGGCTCATCACATGGGCTGTATAGAGCTGTAGTCAAACTGTTGCGATGCATTCGTCTTGTCTCACCGGGGGTTTTCACTACCAGGTACTGGATAGATATTGTCAAGGTGGGGAGGCGCTGGCTTTCCATCCTGCTATCCCGTTGCTTAGTCGTCAGTTCGCTCTGACTGAGGCCGCTCAACCATCGTCTGGCAATTTTAAGGTGGAGCATCCCAGAGGCTCCAGGCGTGTGGTCTGCTCCGTATGCCGTGGCTTTACTTCGCTGATGCGTTGTTGGACCCCACGACGTCGCTATCGGTGTTTTAGCTCCTTCTATGCCATCCCACGGGAAGGACAACGCGTGCGCCTGAATCTCGACCACTCGTTCTTTATTGACGCTATCTTTGCAGTTCTTTGNGTCGAAATTTGTGAGGACGGCTACCGTTATCCTTCGTGCACTCCGCAAGCATCCCGATATCGTGCCTTTAGCNGCTTGCCCGTCACTCGCTTACTTCCCGCTTGGCGAACAGAATTTCGACNACGGATCCCTGGATCNGTTGTTCACGACCTCCACTTAAAAGGTTACAACGTAAGGTGTGATTCAGATGTTACATTTGCCGCCCCTGACGCTTGGTAGACCTCACGACTTCTGGATGGCGATGGTTGCCTCAAGCGACTGGTTTACAATAGTCTGGTCTTCTTGGCACGAGCTCGAGTTGACGGCGCGGCTGTTAACTCCGATAAGGAGATTCCCTTTTCACCCATGATGAGCGTGTTTGTATCGACGCTCCGTTTCGTTCTGGGATTTGAAGATTGACTTGGAACATCGAAGTGTGCTCAAGGACGGTCTCCTTGGCGCAGAACGGAAGGTAGTTGGTCCAGTTCTCTCTGCTTTAAAGACCCCTATTGACATTTTAACACCCCTTAACATGCCGGAGCTGGGAGGAACGGCCTGCTGATAAGAAGGGTGTCCGGGAACGTTTTGTCACGGTTGGAGAACCAATGTCTATCCCAAAAGAGTGTCCTGCTTCTGTCCACGAACAATCAAAGGTGCTGAAGTCATCGGTGAGCACTCCTTCCGATTTTCAGCCTGGGCGCTGTTATTTGAAGGTTTGTGATCTGACGCAGCTCTGGGCTAGGCGAGAGGTCCTCATAAGCAAGTGTACCACCCGCAGCGTGACCTTCATATGAGGGAAATTCGTTGCGACAAGGCTGTCGTTAAGCGCTGCCGTTGCCAGATTATCCCCCTCATCGACAAGGAGACTGGCGTTCTGGTGAGCGGTTTCGCATCACGTAAATGCAAACCCAAGCCTCTTCCTTCCTTCCGGTTGGTAGCGAGACGTCTGGGCCTACGGTACGACGCCAGGGATCCATGGTGGCTTGTGGCACCAAGGCTCCTAGTGGAGGGATACCTGGAGATACTCATCACTACCCCGATTATATGACTCGGAGTGCCTCGTCGATCACGCTGAAGTGAGCATTTATTACTACGGCAAGCCGACACCAGATCGTTGCGGAACTGATATTATTACCCAAGGATGCATTGATTCTCAACGAAACACGCGGGTAATCGCCCCTGAGGTCTACCACGAATTCAGCACAGTGGGCGGAGAAATTCGACACCAGGACTGGCTCTCTTCTACTGCGAAAACTACGCAGCCTCTTTTCACCAGGACCGCAATGCCACTCCTGGTATCTCTGAAAATGTGGCCTTTAGAGTACTAAATCCGAATGAACACTGCTGACCAATATGATAGTAACTGATTGTGGAATTCCTCCTTCTTAGGAAATTTAGGGGTACTGACATTCATTGTACCACTCTTCCCGTCCTGAGCCCAAAGTCAGAGGAGGCGGAGACGGCCAAGTGGGAGATGATGATCACCTTGCATGAAGCCAAGACGGAGAAGAACGCCAAAGCAGCCGCCGAGTACGTCGAAGCTCGGGGGGCCGTCGGTCTATATCTGGCTTTGGAACTTCTCGAGGTGCACGGGATACCGATTGTTATTGGAATTGGGGGAGATCGCGGATTGAGCACAAGTAGATTTTGCGGTATGAACTATCATGATCGTGTCCACGTAAATCAGCAGCGTTGCTTTCGTGAGGCATCTGAAGCACAGCGAATTCATTGTCACCCGGACTTCAAAAGCTCGTGAGCACTGGTAGGTGCGCGACCTTTACAGGCATCATCACATCATCACCACCACCACAGTGACCACACTGGGAGCCAGTGGGAGCCATCTGTGGCTCGGATGAATACCACTGTGACCTCCTCCTCACCACCACCACCACCACCGCCCGCGTCGCGTGCACCTCTCTGTGCGCTCGGTTGGCATGTTCGCCCTTGCCAACACGCCTGGTTCAACCTCAACCGGGACGACGTAGAGCGGGCGACAGCCTGGTACAGGCCTTCTGGGACTCGCTGTGACCGACGAACACGACTCTCGTTTCAGCCTTCACGACTTCAAGAACTTCAAAGAGACAGGAGGAGGAATTCAAACTCAGGGCATTAGTAGCAGGACCTTGGGCAGAGACCTCTCCTCAAGATGTTGGACGAAACATCCGAATGTCCCGCGTAGACAGAGTTGTAAGCAGCCTCCTCTACCCTCACGCTTCTCACGAAGACTTGGAGCTAACTTCCCCGGAAACGTTCGATTTGTCCACCTACTACAACTCGAAGTGTTCCCCTCGCGTCAGATAAGGAGAGCGCTTATCGTCGTGAATGGCGCATGGGTACTACCAAAGCCCTACTGAAGTCCACTACAGCCCTTCACTTTCCGCTCCCTCGCTCAAGACGCCCAACTGGCCATTGATACACAACTCCGAGGTTTTGCCCTGCTATCCTAACCTCTATCTGGAGGACATCCCCGCGGGTTTAAAGCCCCTCCATATCAACTCCCGACTCCGAACAGGTATGCCAGACCACATCTACGAGCCTCCTCTCTAGAAATTCGAGGCTGCTGAACGGGAAAACAAGCAACAGCATCCTCTAGGTAGCGGATATATCTCGCAGCACGAGACATCTCTTGCCCGCTTCTCGGGCCTATCATCGGTCTTCTGGACAGAGAGGCTGTCAAGAGCGTTGTGCAATTCAAGAGGCTTCGACAGTTGATGTAGTAGCAGCGTCCGGTAGCAACGATAGGCGGTTTCACCACCAGGGGAGGCACGGAGGGAGAGAACGACGTGTCGGACGATGCTAGTGACGGGGGGATAGCAGCGGTGATGGGCGGGAGCGGTCTACGTGTTGAGTAGGTGAAGAAGAAACCACAGATATTGTTCTGCGCCGCCGTCGACCTTTTCTGTCCATGTCGCCGCCAATCAGTTCCCCTCTCGCAGAAATGCTCATAGTCATGGATCTGTTGAAAGCTTTTGCATTGCTAACAGTGAGTGGGACNTACTCTCTAACACAAACCGCTTTCCACTCATTCTGTGATGCTCTTCGCAGAAGCTTCGACGGACCGAGTCAAGTTGCAAGGGGTCATCGGGTTTGAGCGAGAATTGGTGATCCTCCGTTCGAATGGAAAATCCATGGTNGTCGTCGACGGAAGTGAGTCCTTTCTATTCAGCGAAATATCGTCGTAACGTTACTCAATGTGATGTCGCTGCCTCCTTCAATACGCAGCCGCGGAGGTTCAAGAGGTCATTACTCGTGGATCCATTCCAACCTGGAACCGCACCCTAAGCATATCGCCCCAGTGCTCACTGAACCAGGAGCGGACATATTATATGTCCCCCGGGCCCGACGCCTACGGTTTGTCCACCCTGCCTTGCGATTTNGGTCCTGGCATTACGAAGGTTTGAAGGCTCGATCTAAGCACGTCATCTCCCGCTGTGCTCAGTGCAACCACAAAGAGCGACGAGGGTACGAGTGCCCGTGGGCTTTCCCGTGGGCTTGGAGGGGTCGGAGTTCGGATTGACTTATAGTTTCTCTCCTGTCCCACTCGCCCAACACAGGTTGGATCGAGGAGGACCTCTGTCGCTTATTTCTCTCCTGCATGGTTATGCCAACGCATCTGCATTGCTAACATACTCGCAATATATGATGCTCCTCTACGCGCTCGTCCTGGCCAAGTTCCATCAATCACAGCAGTGCTGTCCGGTATTCTCTGTCCACTTTCTACCTATATCTCTCCGCATCGTTGAAATTCTATCAGATGTACCACCGGGTCTACCTGTTTGTCCTGCGGATATTGTTGTCTTATATGGGTTAACACTCTGGCACTTCCGCTACTACGTACATGCGTGAGCTTGACTGGTTCCATCGCAAAAAAAATGCTCCTCAACTTGTGAACAGGATGCTTGCTCGGCAGATCGTTAAACTGCGCCACAATCGACAGGCAGGGAATCGGTACTTCAAGTTGGCCCTTGAAGCTTGAAGCTTGACGCCTGAGAGATGAACCTTACGCTCCACAGCCACCCCTGTCAAACTGCGTTCCCCCAGGTGCTCCGACTCGAACTTCAACTCGGTCAGGCTTCTCCGTCCTAAACGACCATGCCGTCGGAAAGTTCGACCACTCCGAGTTCAATTTCTCAACCTCAGCACTGGAATTTGATCATGAACCCCACGGAAGCAGGTCCCCCGCGAATCGGTGGACTGGCGTCATGGACTTCGATGTCGAAGGATGCGGATGCCGCGTCGAAGGGACTTGTCCGACCAGATCCTCCACCGACCCATGTCAGAGTAGAATTGTCTCCCAGCGTTGTTTCCAACTGTGAGTCGGGTTGCTCGCTCATATACGTGAACCTAACGGCCAGCGCTATCTTTCCAGCGCCGAACCGCGAATCCCAGTTCCTCCAGAACTGCCAGTTCAGTCGCTTCCACCCATCGCCCACCCCAAGCCAATATTTGGATCTCTTACTTCGGATGGGGAGGCTATACGACAACGGACTTACTGAGAGGGAATTTTTGAGAATCTGGCGCCAATGCGCGGTCTGTGAGCGCCTCTGCTTTGTGGAAAGATCCCACTATCACCAGTGTGACGGTCCCACACTCCTCACGCAGATACACCAGTTCGACATTATTGGAGCCATGCTTTCTTCTAACTCGCATGCGGGATTTCATAGAACAGATTTGACTTCACTCTTCTCTCCTTGTACTGCCTGTGGTCGTATCAGGTTGCGATACCTTTCGAGTCTTTTTCATGAATGCCCTGACCACCTTTTCCTACTGAATGGCGCCTGAATAACTACCAAATGTACTGGCACATCTACCAAACCACATTCAGTTTCCATCGTCTGAGCGTAATTGCGGAATCTTTCCCTAGGTTTGTGAAAATTACCCAGCAATTTCCTTCAGATCGCATGCGGTTGGAATTCAGATCCAGATTTGACTACAGGCTTGCAATCAAGATCTGCCTCAGAAAGGATCGCGAGATTCCGAGTCGGAGACCCAAGCTCAAGGGCAACAGCTATAAGGGCCGGCGATGGTTCGCGTTTGAGAACAAGTCCATAGCGATTCCAACATCCTCAGTCATGGACTCCCCTGCTAAATCGAACGCAGGGACGCCTTCCCCTGTTCACGCTCTTCGTCCTCTGGTTCGAACGAAGTGTGTTGGGAAGGGACCTGGTCCTAATCCTCTCTACGCCGGCCTCCGTGACTACGATGCCTTAGGAGCACCTTCAGGTTTGACACCACAAAGCCATGCTACACCTCCTCAGTTCTTACATCAGTTTGTCTCTGAGCGCATACTTGGTGAGCCTCCTCAATGCTGAGTACGACGCTAGAGTTTGCGTGGACTGACATGCTGCCCCTTCCTCCTCGGCCCCAAGGGTCTGAATCACCGCGGCCACAGCAGCGCTCTCCCTACCATGGTAGTCCCGCCCCTGCCAGTGTTCATTCCTCCTGGACAACGCGGCAACATGAGCTGCCTGGGGAAGATGTCACTATCGCTACGGCGCCGGTGTCACCGGCTAGTGTGCACGAGCTCGAACTGCGCTGCCGTTCGCAAACCGCTCAGCAAGTACAGGGCCATCCAGACCGAGAAGGTCTGCCCTCAGGCGTTATACAGTCTCCTGACGCGACAGTGGAGACGCACGAGCTTCAATCCCCCATATTGTGTGCCGATCCTTCCTGGTTATTCGACGGAATTAGCGACGCTCCGACGGACGATTTTGAAGACAATGAGATTACTTTCCAGGGTGAGCCATCTTTCTACCATGTCCTGACCTTCCGAGCAATGCTAAGCATCCCTCTCATCCAGGGCAATCCCTGAACCGAGCATTTTACAAGAGAGCCCGCGTCGCCATGTTCAAGCCGGAGGAGCCAAGGCTCTCCACGCTGGATATGTTGCTGGATATTACGTCTCTGCAAGGAACGGGGGTCTCCGTCAGGCATTTCGGCCAGTTGTTCTCGAAGTGTAGAGAATGCCAATGCTACAGCGTGAAGGAATACGAAGGTCGTCACCTCTGCGGCGGACCTCTCGTTCCTTCGCACTTCGACGCTTCCAATACGGGTGGTGGATTGCCTGGTGTCGCCATGGTCGATGCTTTTACGGAGCCCTTGTCCGGTGGTCTCCCACAGGCAGGTCTCGAGGAGGTTTTCGTTCAGTGCAGGGCCTGTAAGAAGGTGTTGATGGATTACTACAGTTACCGTCACCCTGGCGTTTGTGTGGCCGTTACCGAGAGTGGTCAATAACTTGAAGGCGCGCGTTTTCTCGGCGAGCCTGTAGTATACATAAACAAACATTTGTACCGCATCACAGTGTTCAGAGCTCCCTTGTGTCGGCAACCTACCTGTATCAATAACATTTCCCATATCCTAGTCAGAAAGCAGCCTGTGCTTCCGAATCTGCTAGCGCGGTCATCGTCGCTGCCATGTTCACTGAGGGTTGAACGTAATTGAATACCAACGCGACTGCCTCTTGAGTCTGTGAGCACAATTGAAAACGTTGAAGCAATTGTCAGTCCCTAGAAGAGTCCCAGCACTCCGAGAAAGCATCAGATTAGCTTCGATCTTTGCACTGGCAGAGATTACATTGCATGGCCAATATGCACAATCCTGGGCTAGGCTGAACTGCAAATCGCTGGCGTGTTGTGCATACGCCACAGCGCGACATGTCTGACCAAGGAACGGCAACCTCCCGTAATTCTCGCGATTCCGGTTCGCTCTGGTAACCCCATACCTGAGTATCATCTAATTCCACAACAACTCTTCCACCTCGATCGTTCTGGAGAACTGTTGTCTAAGTAGTAGTTCTGCTCCGGTAACCATCATGGTTTATCTTGCAACTGTAAAGCACGATCATGTAGATCGGACTTTCAACCGGTGACCAAATTTACCAGGAAAAATCGTGGCCTCCCATTTCCCCTGATGACATTGCGAGCGGTTTCAAGCTACCCGAAACCCCCTTTATAGCCTGATATGCGTGGTGCCATGGCTATGACGAGCGAGACCGAATCGCTGGAACGGGCCCATGAAGGAGGGTGCTCAGTCACCTGGAGATGAAGGAAGGGATCAAGACGCGTCTCGAGCGTGATGCACGGTTTTGCTGGTAGCCAGGTACCCTGTAATGGCAAGAGAGTCCCAGCCTAAAAACCCCCGGTGGCAGGGTCATTTCATCACCCGAAACCGAATACAGTTGGATATATGCTAGCTATTCTACAAAGGGCATACTAGATACATTGCTACGTCTACGAATGCGTGTTGTATTTCCTGCGTCGCTTGGAGGGACCTACGCAATATATGAGACTGAGATAAACGAGACGAAAAAGTTACTGCCCATACCTGGACCTTCATCTCCTCCCGGAGACGCTGAACGTTCCGTTTTAGTGCCAACCGCGTTGGCGTATTCGACGAATGTAGTATACGCCGAGAAGTACATTGTATCTCCGGGGAGAAGCCCGAGCCGCTTTAGTTGTACGGGGGAGCTAACCCCAGCTAGACGGTTACACCATGTCAGTGTCCAGACAATCACGGCGACAAAAGTTAGAAGGCATTGCTCACCAGAGAGTGTCGGGTTTACCAGCGGAGTCACCGTGAAGGGAGGAAGTGGCGCTATCAACCCGTCGACGACGACGTTCTGCAGCTCTTCCACAGACCTCCGGAGCCCTTCCCACCTATCTGTAACCCAACGAAGCTGTCTGTCAAAGAGGAACCTCGGAGGGATAGCAGAACTGGTCGAGCACGACTGAGCGGGCACGTCTTCAAAATTGGCCCTGTAGCAGCCATCTACAGCACGAATCATCCACGCCAACATAGGGATAAAAAGAAACGACCAGGGGTCTTGCACGCGGCCCGTTTGGTCCTGGACGGTGATACCGGAAAACAAGACCCTAAGGTAGTCCTTCATGCGCCCACGGGTCATCACGTTCCGGCACCGCAGATCGAAGGTCACGGCGGATATGTCGTGTGCATTCAGCCCAGCTGAAGCATCCTTCCCTCTTCGTTTGAGAGCAGATATCAAAACTTCGTCCTGTGTAGGCAGG
>JANDKE010000570.1:0-23078 GCA_027627275.1 Coprinellus aureogranulatus | reverse complement strand
GGGCGCGGCGCGGCGCAGGAAGGGAAGAAGACGCACCATATTCCGCATAGAATCCCGTTGGAAGCCAAACTTTTGGGTGAGGTCCAGGAACACATCCTCAATCTCCTCCTTTGACAGTGGTATCTGACGGTCGGCGCTCCAGGCCGGGTAGGCGTCACGAGGGGGTATGTTATAGTCGTAGGTGGGAGTAGGGATGCCCGAGTCGTACATTGGCCGTGGTGGGGGCCCTAAAGACTCTGAGGACGGTGCTGGACGCTCTGCGTAGACATCTCGATCGGAGTCGGTATCTGCAATGGCTAGAGCGGGGTCAGGATGAGACATGGAGCACGAGGAGAAGGCGCTGACGATATTCGTAGTTCTGGCCGTTGTCGTACTCGTTGACGGCAGGGTTGCTGCTGTCTGAGGCATAGGTCTCGCGCTGATCGTTGGGCCTGTTGTAGTCGACGTGCTCGGCGGACTCGTTATCGTAGTAGCGACGACCGTGGTGGAAGGGGTCGCCGTTGTGGTCCATGGAGGGCGGCGAGGAGGGGTAGCCCTCGTAGCTGGTCGGCCCTTGGCGGGCTGGCTGCATGGAGGGGGCGGAGGCAAGGGCGGTGGGTGACTGAGTTGGCGGTTGTTTACCACAAGGCGGTGGCAGACCCAGCCATACTGAAAATGACGAACACCTCTTCCCACACAGCCACCCGGCTTGTCTTCTCCTCCCCCTTTCTTCGGCTGCCCTCCTTGGACATTGTCTATATCTTTTACTGATATCTGCTCAGTATCTCTTCAATCTGGGTCGTCTTCAAGTATATTTCCCCATTTCTCATAGAGCAACCCCTGCGCGAGTCGACCCCAAATACAATGGCCTCCATCTGTCAACCATATCGCTGGCAGGCACCCTGCATGGCAGATAGGTCTGCGGCGTGCGAACCCCGCGTTCCCGCAACCAAGCCAGCTTTCCGTTTCGACGGACCCCTTGCATGACCCAAATCCGCGCACAAGCACGAGTCCTTGAACATCGGACGGCTCGTGCACTCACCGCTCAGGAGCGCTGTTTCCTCGTGTATTCCGCGGAGGCGGTACCAACCATCTCCACTAGGCCCCATGCGCAGCCTAATCGGAGGTGCTGCGTTGGAGCGTTGATACAACCGGGTGCCTCGCCCTTTCCTCGCTTCGCCTATGCCGTACGCGTCGTTACCGACTCCCTCGTCATAGTTCTGCGTAGGTGTCTCCGAGGTGTAGCCTTTCTGCGACCAAGTGGCACCATTCTATTCGCCTGCAGGCTGCAGCAGCCTGGATCCACTCATGGGACACTTCCAAGCCAGCCTTCCAACCGCCAGCCCGACGCGAACAACGTCGCCGATAACGAGCGCCTTGGCCATTGACGTCATGCTCCTGCATTATCTGGGCGCGTATTCTTTTGGTATTCTTGGAACATTGCGACCTCGGGTGCGAGACGCGGCGTATCGTCAACAGCATCGCATTTTGTAGCTCTACGAAAGCATCATATACTACAATCACGGCTCTAAGAGTGGTCTGCATCTCTACGAAAAGGAAGACTGGGAGCATGGGAGGGGCTTATTACTACGGAAAATGCGATGGTGACCTGTATTACACCGACTCAACGAAAACGTGCTATGTACGCTTCTGAGGAGTGCTGCGAATCTTGTAGCGGTGCTACTGAAGTGTCCTATGCGCGTGATGCACAGCTAACTAAAGGGCTTGGCGAATAAGGTGAGAGGGGATGGGCGAGGAAGAAGGCGACAGCGTCAACTGTCGAGTCACTGACTTCAGGCGGACGTTGGTTCGGCGGAGGATGGTTCAGCGTTTCAAGGGGTCGCTTGAAGGCATCCGAACGGCGGTGAAAGCTAATGGGCCTGGAGTGCTCTAAGGCCTTCGTTGGTAAAGAGGATTTCCAGACTCCAGAGAGGACAAACTCACTGGGGGCTTTTCAAAGTTCGCGAAGCTCGAGCGCTGCACTGTCTCATGGGCCCACCGGACGCGAAGCGATGTCTGAATCTACTAGCGTACGTATGCCCAATGCGGGTGGGGACGACGCAGCCATATGGCCCCAGTTGGTTGGCGAGGCGGCGGGCGTGCTTGGCTGGACTGAGACTGGGCGGTGCCCAGTCAGATACGGCGAACCATCCTCGGTGTGATGAAGATCGCCATTCTTTGGCCCCAGGTCATTCCTTACGGCCACTAGCTTCCCTCCGACTCGGCGAACGGTGTTGGTGCGTGTGGTCGTGGTAAAGGACTCATGGAAGTGATGTCGCCTGTGCGGCGAGCCGGTCTGCTGCTCATTCGTTCCCCTGGACCCCACATTAGCTGGAGGCACCAACGGATGGAGATTCAGTGGTCGACAACCTCGNCTCACNTCTGTCTNNTTCGCGCAAANNGCATCCCCATCANNTATNCCTCTGCACCNCATCCCGGAAACTTGGCGANAACAGCNTNGGGCTCNCTCAGCCTCTTTCGAGNNTTCTCTCGNNNTCAGNANGNNCCCACCCCTANGANNCAAAACCTTCCNANGGCTCTNCNCNNCTACCCCANCCNCCNCCCTGGGCNGANGCNTTGNNTNTCGCCNNNTTCCAGGGNTGTGAACCCAATCCCANAACGAGCTGAGTACCAANCCGCCTAGNCCAAATTCANCGGTNTCATTGGCTTGTCACTGGCACCTCCGTTTATCAGCGCAAATGGGAGGAGTGGTGAGAAANGTNNATCCCANTGANCGGAGGGTTTCATCAAACCGAGNGTATGTAGACNTTNNNGGTCNATCTTACTGACAGCGCNTGAAANNNNCTTTGTGTATCACAAAACTCNCCAATNAAGGGTTCTCATTNNAAAACNGGGTACATACTCTCAATTCAATCGACGGAGAAACCCTTCANNCNTGNCTNGAATCGNCCCAGNCNANANATAANNTTCNCTCNAANANGCTANGGCGCTCTTNCCNNTACGNACTTTCATCGTCATTGNAGGATGAGAAGCANCCAAATGCAGCCATAAGCAGCCAAAGACAGCCAAAGATGGGCATGGAAGTNCTTCCTTTTCGAAGGACGAGGAGCGGATATCATTCTGCATATGATGGCGGCCGTCGTNGGTNTACGGTCGCGTGTCGCTGTGATCGATGCGCGCATGGAGNTACTTTCCCAGTCGGGGGTACGGGCGCCTTGNGCTCCTGATAAGCGCCCAAATANTCCGAGTATTCGAATGATTCCGACGAAATTCTTCGAAGATCCCTGAATGATCGTAGATCAGGCTGTAGGGGGTAACCCGCGGTTCGTGAGGTTATCATTGTTACACATGAGGGAGCGGACGCTGGTTCTGAGAAAGTTAATGAGATCCTGAGACTGGGTCCTACTCGCCAGAAAGGTGGGGAGACGCACGTTCATTTGGTACAGCATCTGGAACACTTCCCGATTGTCACACCCCTTTCTCCGTAGATCTCTTATCTCTGTTTGGATCTGTTGAAGCAAACCACCTATCCGACAAGAAGCCTTATCGCCTGTCAAGAGGTGTCCTGGTTGTTCCTACAGGAATAACGTTTACACCCATAAACTAATTGTGGACGGTGGATAGCTTCAGACGTCTGCGATATACAGGCTTGGACTGGGGACGGACCCTGCACTCCCGTCAAGGTACCTTATCATTATTGGGGCCTTACCCACCTTCTTCACTGCGGTATTTGACCCATATCAGATGCGAATGTGTTCCGTGTTTACGATCTATCTCTGGTAAAGCGGGTAGGAGACCCTTTATTGATACAAAATGTTCCCGATCAACTGACAGACCCATCTTCCAAACACAGAATGTGCCAAAAACCAACGTTGTCGCCGATCAGTTTCCGCAAGCCACCCTATTTCTTTATCGATGGCCGTGCAGGGTAACACGACACAGCAGACGGAGGGTTCGCTAACAACGCCTCTTCCCAGGAATTCCACCGTCCGATACATGTCCTACGCTCTAGGCTTCCCTAACGCCTACGAATCCGGAAGGTCAGAACCTTGGAATTACCTCATCCCCTGTACCTCCGTTCTCCCTTCATGTATCAGTGGCACTCGACGGACGGAAGAGCCAGCCTCATGTCTTCCAGAACCAGGCTCTCGGAAATTTGGGTGCCCAGTGAAACCATCGTGACGTGATACGGGCGTAACCTCCTGCAAGAGAAATTCGCCATCCCGATTTGGTTCTCGACCACGGTTGGTGTATCTCGCCTTCTCGTGATGAAGGTGAGACTGAACGAGACCCGCCAGACAGCAGGAATACGCCGTTCGAAGCCATGGAAGCATGCCGGTGGAATGAACCTCTGTGCTGGGTTCTGCTTCGAGGCCAAATGTGCGTTGTATTGAAGCTTTCTGAAGATCCAAGGCTACTGTCGTGACTTTCACCGTGAAAAAGCTCCCCTGGACCTCCCGAACGTCTCATCTCAGGGCCTGACATCAACGGGAGTCCACGCTCATACGGCCACGTTTCTCAGCGGACATCCAATACCCAGTGTATTGGCTTCAGAACACACCTCAAAATAGGCCAGGGTTGCGTTTAACTTAGTGGTGTGAAATGTACAAGAACGGACAAATAATCGCGGCATGACCACACTCCAACATGGGCGTATCGATTGCATAGAAGGACGAAGTGTATTGAACGTTGACGAGCCAGCATTGCATCTTGTGATGAATGGGGTGATTCCTGGTTCTAGAAGATGGACAGGCGCCATTTGGAGAACACGGGTGGAGAGCCAGGACTTCATTCTACATCACACGCAGGTAGTAGCGAGCTACGTAGCTCACTTCCTAGAGGACGCGCGGGGCCCGGCGCCTCTCAAGTTTTCGATTGCACGAGAAACTTTGACCCTCACTGTACTACGGAGCCACCGATGCGGCGGCGCGACATAGACTTCGGGGCAGGAAAATTTGACCTTCACAGTATGTACCATGAAGCGGAATCTGGGGCAGGAAACAATTCCTATTCTCGCCGACCCGGCCGGTCATGGGGCAGAGGTTTGGACACCACGAAAGTTTATTTGACATATTCCTGCGCTTCGAGTTCCTCCGTCTATCGTAGACTTGCGCATGACTTTCTCACGGTAGGGGAAATGGTTTGCTTTGACTCGGACTGGGCGTTGACACCATTCCCAGATGTGGAGAATATATAGTATAGAGCGACTTTCGGGAATAAGTACAAGAGGTACGAGATGTGTCAAGAATGGATAACAGGAAACAAACTGAGATATCACGAATGGGGGATATAAGGTTGCGATGTTCCAAGGTATACGTATGCATAGAATGAGCAAGGAGAAGCAGGGGAGATAGAGGGATTGGGAGAAGCGCACAGAAGAACCAGGAAGAACTCGATAACAGATATCAAACAGAACAGGAGAGGAGGGAACACGCGATACATCAGGAGGGCGTCGTCGCCGTCTATATGCCTTTGTGAGAGGATGGTCACAGAACGGAAATTCCAGCTTAGAGAAGTCAAGCACTCTAGTCACCAGCGCTCACGTAACCGTCGTCTCCGTCATACTGCTCTTCATCCCCGTCCGGCCACTTACGCTTCATAGCCGTCGTGGTATATGGAGAAGTCTCAGTCAAGGCTCGCACCTTCTTCCCCCTCCTTCTCTCTGTATCCCTTATGTTGAGCCGCACTCCCCAACGGGCAAGATGCTAGATATAGCAAGTAAGAGGTAGCGATGAGTCTATGGCGAGCCATGGAGTCTATCAAGGACGTACTTTCGTGAGTTCCGTCGACGCTTTAAGCCCGGGAAACTCCTTGGTTGAGTAGACCCGAAAGGGACCGCCGTAGCACTCAGCCCGCATCCCGATACGGGATTGCTCAGTCCTATGGGGGTCCGAAGCGTAAAGATCGAAGGCGCGATAGCGAAGAATGAAGTTCCCTTCAATCTTCACCGCCAAGTCCTGTTACAGAGAAGAGGAAGGCTGAGAGTAAGCACACCCGAACGGGAAATGAGGCCAAGATCGGAAAGCATAGAAAGCAGGAATAAGAGAACGAGGCAAGGGATTCGATACAAGGCGGCACTAAGCTGCGTTGCCTCATTCAAAATGCCATAGTCGTCACATGTATCACGTCAGGAGGAAAGTGCGACTGGTGACCAAACGAATTGGAAGGACGGACGGATGGATAACGCACCGCAAAAACAAACACCAACGCCTTGCGCCCCTGATATTCAACAAGGTTCGGTTGGACAACCATCTGGCCGACCAGAGCAGTTGTTGCCTTGCTCCCCTCCAACACGGGAAAGTTGTTGACATAATGAACGACCTCTGGAATTCCGCGAAAGACATAAGGGTTGAAAGGAAAGAGTGTACCTCATGAGTGCGGGTCACTTATCAGGGAAAAGGGAAGGTTGAAACGCATACCTGATGGATCGGTTTCGTCTGCAAACGCGGACATAACACTTGCAGGAGGCAGCGAGTCCGATCCGAGACGCCCATCGCTCTCCGTATATGGGCGGAGAGCTGGAGTCGATGACCCCGATGAAGACGAGTGCATTTCATCTCGATGGAGATCGGTCTGGCCGTCAGGTCCCGGGACAGGGAAAAGGTCCACTGTGCAGATCAGGCCAACGTTCTGTACTTCGCTGCATCCCGCGGGAGAACAATCAAGTCGTGCACCCCAGAATCAAGGGTACAAGTACGTACTCATAGTCAGACACCTCCTGCTCCGCCTCGTGGTCTGTACCCGAGTTGATAACGTTGTAGAGCTTGAGCAGCACCACGGGAGGCGGATCAAGGGGTCGACGGTCGACACGGGCATATCTAGGAGACGCAGAGATCAACGGACGCCACCACCCAAAGAAGTCAGAGAGGTAGAAGCATTGGTAGGGCGTAAGACTGAGGTCCGCTCGCACTCACTTTCTACCCAAATCAGCTTTCTGCAGCTCGATGAGCTCCGCCCGCGTCTTGTCACGGGGCAGGTGACCAGACTCGAAGGGAACTGGTTGCCCTGCGGACCGACAAAAAAAGAGGGAACAACATGACCGAGTTAGCAATCGGGTTCCAGACTGGCGAATTAAAGATGGGAAGCTCTAACGAGCAAGGGGCTGCTGAGGGGATAAGACGTACGAGAGCCGAGGTCCGTAACAGAAAACATGGTGTACGGTAACTCAAAGTTGCGCCCGCAGGAGGGAAATTCGCGCCAGTTGGACAAGACACAGTCTAGCAGAGTAGGGTGCAGAACGCACAACAGTAAAAGGGTCACCAGATGGGCTCAGCGAGCGACGCGTCCTCTTGGACAGGGCTGGTTGCCTAGAATTGCGGAGATATCACACCCAGAAAAATCGAAGGGAAAGTAATATGGTCAGGGACCGTCTCCTGAACAAAGCGGCAGCGCTAAGAATATGCTCAGGCTTCCAGGGTCGGCGGGAGGGCTCGACGAGCAGAAAGTCTCTGAGATAGTGGTGATGAGGGGGTTGTACGAAGTCAAACTCCCGGACAAAGGCTCCTTGCAGTGTTTATATCCCATCCGTTCCCATGATCCCAGATCATGTCCCGATATAGGGGGGGAGCCCGGGCTCGCCAGTTCCTGGGATAAGGGTCCGGAATAACAGGGTTCTTCCTGGTTCTTTCAAGCCATCCCTCCTATATTATTCCTCCTATACTATCGATTTGCCTTGATTTCATTTGCGCATGTGTTCCTTCTCCGCTTTGACCAGGTCCATCTCACTCCAGCTCCCTTCTGTTCTCGGTATCGCTTTTCAAAGGAACGGAGGCCCTGCGGTATTTTGTAACGCATTCGCTTACATTCACACTAAGCAGGGTAGACGAGTCCCTGGAGTACGGATAGAGCGGTGCATACCAAGGGCAAGGCTTGGAGCTTCCTTTCGAAGTATAGGCAGGTTTGACAGGGACTATATTGACACTCTTCTAATCACAAGAGCTGCCGTTGAAGACATCTAATGAGCAATGTGGAGAAAAATATAGGGTACTATGTAGATTGGGGTGTTAGTCCGAGTCTGTTACACCGAAACTCCCGATAGACTGGCTCATTAAATTGGAGGCGTGAGGGAGTAGCATGCCGTCGGCTTCTGGTTGGAGTACCCGCATCGCGAAGGAGGTGAGTGGAGCCTTGGCGATTCCCAACCTTATGCGAACAGACATGGACGGCCTCACAGAGTGTGGCCTTCCGAGGTTGTTGCAAGGTACTGAGGACTCCCAGAAGCAACGACGCTGGTGACAAAGCCTATGTCACAGATGGTGTCAAAGCTCACCACCCTTAACACGTTTCCACCCTAAAGGGATAGGATGCAACCATAGGGCCCGCGAGCGCGGTGAATGTGCCATCCGTTGATCGAGTTGAGTGGCCGCTCCACAAGGTACCTTTTACCGAAACTCACCGTACAACAAGCTTTCACATCCAATGTCTCCGAGTTAGCCGCACTCTGAGCATCCGATCGAGGCCAGAGGCTCGGGGTAGTCTGTATTGTGGTTTATCGCTCGCCGCGTACCCGTTTGGTGTCGAGACGAACAGAGAGCCAACCCGAAGACGCCGAAAGCTATTCCTTCTCTTGGTTCGACAAAGGGAATCGAAGAAGGATTTCCAAGGTCATTGCCGAGCACGCTCCCAAAGCGCGGAAGAAGCTCAGCGCAAGACACAGGCTTCCGAGATAAGAGGGAGCATAGAGGGAAAGAGAGCGACGGCGATCACAGTCCAAAGCTCTGGTGCTTCCCGCGAGAGGGTAGAGCGGCGACAATCGACGTACGCTCTTCGCACTCGGTAGCGCTTGATATGCCACAAGTGGTGAAATGTTTGCAGACGAGGATAAGGCTGGATAACCTCACACTTGTCACATTCATGGGTTCCCGATCAGGTCTAGAGAGACGCCGAAACACAAACACGACAGCCAGAGTGAACGCGACCGCTCGGGACTCGCAAACCGGGAGATTTGTGTGACAATCAGAAGGGATATAAGTATAGATAGCTCTTTTACCCAAAAGCTGTACACGTCTACTGACTGGCTTCGAGGAAACGCTTCTCAGCCTCCTTGAAATTGATAACGTTCCAAATGGCGTTCAGGTACTGTGCAGTTGGTTAGAGGCTAGTGAGCTCTTCAGGAATTGGCGCACTCACGTCGGGCTTGACGTTCTTGTACTAGGCGTGCGAAGGGGCCGTGTTTCAGCAATACCATCAACTCTGCGGAGGAATCATGATCATACCTGAAGGTAGAATGCCTGTGAGGGCGCTGCATCAGCTTTAGGCTCAGGATACGCAAGGAGGACAGGACTTACATGTTCCCAGATGTCGACGCCGATGATGGGAACGTGGGCTGTTGAGAAAGGGGGTAAAGATTCATTCGGTCAGCGATAGCCCAAGCATCCGAGTCGGAAGAAAGCAGCGCGGGAGAACTACTTACAGATCAGGGGGTCCTGGTTCTGGGTCGTTACAACCTCGAGCTTGTTGGTCTTCTTGTTGAAACCCTATGATCGACGCATGGACGGTGAGCAAGGCCTTCGATTCAGAAGACAGGCAATATCACCCACAAGCCATCCCCATCCAGAGCCCTGGATCGCCGCAGTAGTTGTGTTGAACTGCTTCTTGAACTCCTCTACGCTACCGAAGTCTCTCTCGATCGCCTTCTTCAATGGTCCATCGTTGAGCTTGCCACCATCCTCATTGGCGGGCGCCAGGTTCTTCCAGAAGAGCGAGTGGTTAATGTGACCTGAACATGACAAGAAGTATGGTCAGCTGGATGCAGTTGTATTGAGCCAACGGACCGCATACCTCCACCGTTGAACTTAATAGCGGCCTGCAAAGCAATCTGTTCCTTGACGGAGTTCGACTTCGCGTAGGCCTCCTCGGCCGCGTTCAGCCCATTCACATAGGTCTGGTGATGCTTCTGGTGGTGAAGAGTCATGATCTCCTCAGAGATATAGGGTTCAAGAGCCTATTCCAAGAGTCTCGGTCAGTACCATTCCCAGCACTATACTCGCACAAACTCACATTGTAAGCATAGGGAAGAGGTGGGAGAGAAGCCGTCTGGATGCCCCGAACTTGGCGCGCAGACGCGGCAAAAGCGCGGGCAACGCTGGGCTTGAAGACGTTACGAGCAGCAGCAGCAATCATAGTATCAAACTGAGCGTGTATGTAGTTCAGAGGCAAGGAAGGTCGACAGGTCTTATAACCCGTTCGTTGACGTATTCCACGGCAGGCTTTGCGAATGATTCCGAATCTGCGTCATTGCTGACTTCAGCTTCATGTGATTCTTTGACGCGCCCCCCGACGTGGTCCAGACTCCCGCCCCCAAGGAAATCCAGAAAAACATGGTGGTATTACAATATATTACAATGCCAGGAATAGGTGCTAGAAGTCGAATAATTTATGGTATACAGTGATTGACGATGGTATAGGGTGTATAAGAGATGACTACCAAACGCTGAGGCTAGCTTGGGATCCCGATCGCCTTCTCCAGCTCCCCCAAGTTCCAGTTCTACTCGAAACACTTCTAGTATCGCTTGAGATCGAAGAGCGCGGACTTGACCGACTATCCCATGCAGGGCTAATCGGCAACTTGGCCGACAGTTTATGAGCAAACCTCCTGCTCGTTTCGGACGCGAGGGCTTTCGCCTTGCGCTCGACAGCGTGAACGGCGACTGGAATGCCGAAATCATCATACTGGGTACGGTACACGCCTGTTTGTTTTAGACGGCCACCGCTAAGTGTTGGCCAACGCTCTTGGGTATATTGCAGGGTAAATTCCTGAATATTTGGATTTTCTTGGATAATGCGTGTTGCACTTGCAAGCATGTCTTCGTCCGAAGACTTGTAAAGCTTGGTCAGGGTGAAGGACTCAAGGTTGGGAGCATCGCGCAGTGCGCGGGAGAAGTCCTTCTGCAACAAAACGAGGCGATGAGCCACATGTAAAAGTGCAATGGAAGGAAGACTCACAACTCGGAATCCGGGTCGGGTGAAACAGAGGATTTGAAGGTGGCGCAGGGTTGGGCATGCAAGGAGAAACGAAGAGAAGACCTGGCTATCATCGTTTATGGAGTTGTGGCCAGAGAATGACATGTCCACCCATACACTGAGTGACTCAAGATTTGGGAAGTCCTGCAAAGCCGTAAAGGTTGGGGAAAAGGACGACACTGTGTGATGCAAAGACGTGAGGGTCAGGAAGCGCAGCTTCTCCGGATGTGGTAGTGACCGAAGGTACTTCAACGGCCCTTGGAACGATTCGAGACGCGACAAGGAGGTGTACGGCACGTTGAACATCGAAGGGAATGTCGAGCTTCCAACAGCTTGCTGCAAAGCGACATGTCGCAAGCGCGTATGCACAGTGAAGAACTTCATGAACGCGTTGTGGTCGGCCAACATCGAGCCATCTTCTTTTGAACCAGAGATAAGAACCATGTCCCCGAGCGTGATAGACTTCAATCTCGGCCACCGCCCCAAGATGACCGTCCGAATGTCGAACAACCGATGCGCAGGCGCTGGGGCTGCTAGTGCAAGCTCTTCCATCCGTGGACACCGTTCGATAAGCATTTCCCATAATCTTCTCGGAAGCCTCTCTACTCTGGGTTGACCATCTAATTGTTGCATGTGTCAATTGAATTGCAAGTTAAAAAGTAGAGGTCAGATGGACGCACGCTTCAACCAGTCCAGGGATCGTGACTTGACCGATAACGAAAACTGTGTCAAGTCCGAAAAGTTCCAAAGCTAAAGAAGTATAGATTAGTCGCAGGGTTAGCGGCACGAGGTACGCCGCTGTACACACCTCACTTGATGGATTCAATGGTTGGTGCCCTATCGTCGACCCAATACCCTTGAGGCGTGGACAACTGGAATAGGGATGAATGATGTCAGAACCGCCCAAAGCCCGTCGACGACGTCACGACATACGATTTCCTCAACGCCAACCACAAATCTTCCGGCGGCATCTCCCAACCATCCCAGGAGAACGCCTCGAGAGAGCGAAGGCTTGGACATATCCTGGCCAGGAGATCTGCCACAAGGGTCTCGTCGATCTCCTCGCCCGGTGCGGTCCACTCGATAGGATTTGGGTGTACGGCGAGGCGTCGAATGTGCTGTGCTATTTCCGGGCGCTTTGCGAGCGAGACAAGCGTGCTCTTGCATTGTCGGTTGGTTTTGAGTTCGACGTTGGAGTACAGGAAGGGGGCGAAGAGCATGCGCATTCGCGATGACTGGTGGTCGAGGTCAGCCGCGTCCAACAACGATAGCGCGTAACGTAACGTACACAAAGGCTGAGATTAAGAACATCGTTGAGCGATTCGGCCTGACGCCCAATCTCATAGATAACACAAGAAGGAAGGGCTTCTATGAAACACTTCCGAGGATCCACAGTGGGTTGTGGAGAGTCCATCTTGAAGTACCCCTTGAGCTTCGGGATGGGACTGCTTGACAGTGTGATGGTCGAGAGGGTTCTGCTTGGCATTGTGGATGAGGAGAGGGGAGGGCGGAAAGGTTAGGCGGACCCGCGAAACGGTGGAGATATAAATGGTGTCAACCGCACAACACCTCCCAGGATTGCGGACACAGATCCACGATTAGCTGGTGACAAGGGGAATGATGTACCGATGATGGAGGCGTTGGAGACTCGCTCGCCAAGGGTGATAACGCCGGTTCTTTTCTTCCAATTCGCGCCATCGCTCAGGGGAGAATCTCTTCAACGAGGTGGAAAAATATCAAAGTCCTAGTCTATAACCCACTATGACACAACTGACGTCAATACTTGGACCATAAAGTCTCAGAAGACCAGGGAGCTTGCAGGCTCTCGCTAGGCACCGTGCAGGACGCAGAAAGCCTGTCAAAAGTCTGGATGGCCAAGATACGGTGGTCGGCGGCGAGAACAGTCCGATTAGCTGCCCACCAAAGCGGTAACGAGCAAAGTTTGTTGAAAGGTCGCAATCAAGGCTTGTTTTCGGAAACGGAAAGCGGAATCAAAGTCCAACGGCAGCACCTCGGCAAGCCTCTTTGCGCATGCAATGAGCGCAGTCCGGTGTTCCAGGGGCAGACTCAAATCCTCGGTTCTTCGGACCCNCTTCCAGTGGATATTCCAGCGCAAGGCGCGCAATGGAAGAAGGTCGCCCCCAGTTCACAAGGATCGTCGAAAGAATGGCGTAATGCCTGGGAGCACTAGTGAAGAGGCAACGAGGCGAAGGCTTCGTGACAGGTTCCANGAATAGGCTGTACCTNTGGACCGACCATTCCGAATCCTCACTCAAACTCGCTGATAGAAGATAATCTTATCGCGCCAGGACGAGCGCTCTTGCCACCCTGAGCACGATCTTTGAGCGTATCTCTTCGATCCTCGCCACTTTGCCTGCATCCTGAGCTCCTTGGCTTCGACCGATTTCAAAGGACGAGCGCGGGACCAGGAATATGGCGTCCCACGTTGTCAGCCTCGTTGAAAGGGCTGTGGACAAGCTGTGGAAACCTTTTGGTCACCNGTCCTTTCGGCGCTTTAAATCACCATCGGCGGTCNTGGAGTTCTCGGGATCCTCCCCAAACGACACGCANGTCGAGCTAGTTTCAGTTCGCCNNCAAACCATGATACCCCCACTGAGAANCTTCGCGGATCGANTACGCCTCATGCTNGGACTCGGCCANGANATNNNNCNTTCNNNNGACCNNNTCNNNNGCTCGGAGCGCCGACGCACATGGGAGGGTTAGGGGGCTCGGTGCGAGCTCGCCTTAGCACGTGTATCTCACCCATGAAGACGAAACTGCTTCTTGGTATGAAAAGATTGAATGAGATGGGGAAACAGGCTCACATCTCGGCTACCTCTTGTTCTCCTTGAAGGATTCCGCCGCCAAGTTAAACAAGATCTACTTTCATATCGGGTCGCTAACCCTGCAGATTGACTATCTTTCGAACTTTCTCCGTAACGTAAATTGCGGGTACGATATGAGGCTGGACATTAAAACAATATACTGGATAGGGCTCGTAGTCGGCTCCTAATCGCAGCGCTCGCTTTGCCCCGCCAATGTGTTGTGCCAACACCGAGTAACAAGGCGTACCATGTTCACCTAGATTTTCCTGGAAGTGTATTTTGGGAGACACTCCTCCCCGCCGTACACGTCGGACGACTAGTCCAAATCTCGGCCCTTGGCGAGTGCTCTATAGAATGACCTCCAACTCCGTGTAGCTGGTACCCTTGGCGTCTACCTGTCGTCCTATCTTGGATTGAGACGAAGAGACTAGATCAAACTATCCCGATGCGTACAGACCATTCCCTAGCCCCTGTTCGACATGAAATCAGGAGATTATACCAGTCGTATCTGGGCGCTTAATTGACAACAACCTTTGGTCCAGGGTAGTCCCAAGATAATCGATCACTGAGCACAGCATGCCAAGTGGCCACAGCGCATGACCAAGCCCCTTCGTATCCCATTACCGCACTTTTCATCACGGGAGCTTGCCTGGTCCAACGTGTGCCACCCAGTGGGCTGGCCTAAGGATTGACAAGCTCACCTGCGAGCATACCACACCTTCCGCAGTCATGATTCAGGTACAGTTTTCAATACTCCAGCGATCGAGATAGCTTGTGCCGCGACCCTAGAATGGAACCCAGTATTCTGGAGGAAACACACCCTGCGTGTCCAAAGGGCCTCGAGCTGGACATGAGGCAGGGTGTTCAATAAACCCATTTCTAGATGCCGGCTCACCTGGAGTTGCGGTTCAGGTACAACTGTCTCAAGCGATCAGGGTCAGGCGCTCCAAGACGAGTATCACTAACAGTCAGCTGCACAAGTACACTGGAATGGGCCACCGCATCGGTATGCGATCAAGGACCCGGTACCCTCTACTTGATTCCACTGTGTAGTCCAACACTAAGATCGCTCAGTATAACGATCTGAGAGCCACCTGGAGTGGTCCTACGGTCATCGGCTATGAGAGACTCTGTCCTCTCGAATTCCAGATTGATAGCTATGTGGTCGCTGCGCCGTATCGCCAGATATAAGAACCAGGATTCGTTGTTGATCTCAGAGAGCATGGTGCAGAATCCCTTCGGCACGCTGAGCTTCGGATGCTTCCAAAGAACAATAATCTGGGCTCACCTCGACGATCTCTTCGATTGAGCAAGCACGCGAGCTATCGACCCTAACGATGGGAGGGCAGCTCCTGCCGTAGCCCTCTGTCCGCGCTAATAGCCACTGCGATCTGTCAACCTGATCATGCCAGTAGTAACGAGAAATTTCCCCAGCCTGCAATAGGAGCCAAGGACAATCAGCATGTGCAATCGGAAGGAAGGAGGTAAAGCGTACGTCGTTTAACGCTCCTTGGCGACGAAGAGCGACGTCTGCGTTCTGCATGTTCCGCATCATGATTGCCCATTCACCTTCGGACAGGACAAGATTAAGCGGCCTGCGTCGCGCCCATCGCTCCCTGAACGTTTCTTTGGCGCTGTCGTCAATGAGCGGCTGGAAGGGGCAGGCGGCTGCGGAGGTGAGGTCGAATGCGTCGTCCGTCCTGATGGTGATCTCGAGATGAAGCGCCCAGTACACCATGGCATACCTACAGCACTCGATGTTGGTGGAGGGATTCGTGCCAAATAACATATCAAGGCACCGTGACATGATATAACTGTGATGGGAAGGTGGTGAATGAAAATCCCCAGAACGGGTTTTATCGACAAGGAAGTCTCGCAGTGAAGTGTGGAAGAGGGACACCGGGATATTGTCAGATCCCGGTACTTGCAGGATGGCTTGGAGAACCACGAGAACGCGTATGACCTCGTATGTGGAAATGTCAAGCAGTGCGGCCATCGCTTCGATAGAAATGGGGGTCTGGACAGACGCTACTGTGGAGACAATCATGTGGAAGTGGGGAAGATGTTGTGCTCGGGATAGCACTTCTTTGTAGACACCGTCCAAGCCCGGATTAATTTTCAGCGCCAGGGGAAGTCTGTCCATTGGCGTACGGCAGTCGCTGCTCCCTGAGCCGCCAAGGATAAATCGGACCAATGTCGAACCGAAAATGAAGGAGCCATCGCAATAGTCGACCAGCTGTTCCAAGTCCTCCGACTCTGGCCAGCTATCGCCCAGCGCCCGCAGCGCTCAGTTGTGTTTCTGGGCGTTCTTGAAAGCCACCTTCATGAACGATGCAACGTCTGCGCGGCTGGACCTGCTGACAAGGTCAATGAGGTGAATCGAAGGCGACGCGTCCTCGACGTGGGTTTGGATGTGTTCCTCAATCCTGCTGGTGATGAGGAGACGCAGCGGAGTGGTGGGCTGGCGAGAGAAGAACTCGATGGAATAATCTATGAAGGTCGAGATGCCTTGCTTGTCCCGGCATTCGTCCAATCCATCGATCAGCATTAGAAAAGGGTCATCGCTGGATACACCACCCTCCAGTAAAGCAGCATGAAGAGGCCGATATACGAGGTACTCAAGTTGGAACTCCAGTGAACATGTCGGCTCAATTAGGCTGGGGTCATCGATGATGGCTCGCTCAATATGCATCTTCGCTCCCGGGATGTTCAATGAGATCTGGTGGGCAAGGTGTGGCTGCAAACCGGTCGATGGTGCTCCTATCCCCCGCGTTGCGGAAGAAGAAGAAGCTCACAGCGAGTCTATCCTTGCGGGCGTATTCTTCAGCGATGTTCTGAGCGATGGCGGACTTCCCGCATCCGACGAAGCCATAAAGCCAGCATATCGGCTTAGCGGGAGCCTCGGGGTCTCCCTCATCTCCATTGCGCTTGATCCACGAGCGTACTTCTTCAAACACCTTCTCTCTTGTTCCTGGCAAGCAGTGGGAATCTGGTGGCGCGAACTGGCGGTTCCTCTTGTGCGACGCATCCTTGATAGGGTTGAGAAGCTTGAAAAGATCTAGGGCTCCGTTAGCACGCCGAGCGCCCATGATAGCACCTCACTTACCTATGAGTTGACCGGAAGGATTGTAGATCACGTACTTGTGTTTGTGGAGGTTCTGTGCCTGGGTAAACCGCATTTCTTTGACAGTGAAGTTATGCGCGCCGGTGAACGCTTCAAGGCCCCCATCGGGCTGTATCAGTGGGGGGTCCACATTTGAATCCATGGTGGTGGTTGAGGAAGAACCAGATTAGACGCCCATGTTCATTGTGCTACCGATGATGCCCGCAGCCCGACGGACCACGTGGGTTGCACCACAGACTGAAGGGGCGGGTATTCTGTGTTTCTTCGCTCTCTTGCGATACTAAGAACGCACATGGGACTAAAGTTTTCAAGCGACGGGCAAACTCGTATCGTCCCGCATTCCAGAATACTAAACGCAGAGCAAAAAAGTAGTGGGCAGTAGGTATATCGTAAATAGTAGGATCTAGGCTGGTAGGTTTAAGGCAAGCAAAGAGCGTGAATGCGGGAGGAAACGAACGCGTCCTGAACGAGTGTCTATGGGTCGAATTACATAGCTTGACTAAGTAGGTATATGTGCAAGGTAAAGGGAAGAACCAGGAACTAAAAATACAAGGAGCCGTTGGGTAAACATTAGAGGCGAAAACAGCAGACCGAGAATGAGTGTGGGATATAGACAAATGCTCCTGGGTATCAGGTATCAAGGGTCAATGCAAAGAGAGAAAAGAGAATGCAAAGTTCAAATGAAAGAATCCCGAAATTATGATCTATCAAAGCAGAGCACCAGCACTTGGTGAACGATTGTCAACGTGAATGTAGAATGGAAAAACGTGAAAGAACGTATAATCGAAAGAGCGCGGAAAGGTGTGGAAGGCGCACCTGGCACAGGGAAAGTCGGGTTGGAGTTCACGTGGGCGCTGGCACAGGTATCGACCGTTTAACGTTTGGAGGTGGCCAAGGGAGTCGGCCATCAACGTGCAGCTGCGACATCCTCCTCCGACATGGCGGTCGGTGGTTGAAAGAATGCAGGGTCAGCCAGGACTGACTTCCTCCCTGGAGACGTTGCCATTTTTCTGTCCCCTTTCACCACCTTCATATCGAGGTCGTGATCCGTGGACCTTTGCTCAGATGCATCCTCGCCATCTATGGCGGCAGTCAGGGAGGGTGAGGGCTGACGACGCTCTTTGTTGGTCGTTTGGGAGGCGTTGGGCTGGTGAGGAGCGTCCAAGTCGAGCTCTTCGACATCATCTTCAAGCGGGGCCTTCGATGCACACTGCCAGACTCCATCAACAACACCGCCCTCTTCTGGCCCCAATGTAGTTGCCCGGATGACGGGCGAGCCAGGGACGAGGGGTGAAAACGACGGTGACGCTATCCCCACACCAGGGGACGGGGGCCTGAAGGGAGTAGGAGACATCGGGAGTGAAGCAGANGAACAAGTGGAATCACATCCACCCGGCGAATGNGAGCATGAGCCCCAGTGNGAATAATTGGTGCCACTGCTNNTCTCACTGGGACTTGGGGATTCNAACTGGCCATAGCCAGCNAGCTCGTAATGCTCCACCGTCGCGTCCTCCAAGTCCAGGTTCAGGTGNACAGATCTGATGTGCTTCCTTGGCCTTGTCGCCCCAGAGGAGTTTGATGGTGAAGAGAACACGGGCGGAGATGCCACAAGGCTTTTCGTTGCGAGACGTGGCATAGGAGAGACCGGGCNNTCCCAGGACNCCGTAGCTGGGGGTGAAGAGGCGAACTTCACTGGNTGGCAAAGTAAGGACGAANTCGACAANGGCTTCTCTGATGAGGGCATCGGNGAAGGGGCGTTCGAGTATGTCCCNTACCCGTATCCAATATCCAGCGGAAGGCCCATTCCNCCCGCCTCAGATTCCTCCACAGTCGANGCAGCAGCCAAGGCGGCTCTAGAATGGGGGGAAGGTTGNCGNTGATACATGCTCGTNGTTCTTGCCCTTGGAATCCCGTTGTGGTNCAGCGGCGCTGGGCTCGAGCTTGTGCTGACCTCTNCTTTNGACGCGTCGCGGGAAGGTTCGGTTGAGCGCGGGCCTTTGAGACTCCTTCCCATGAATGCCTTGATGGCAGGCATAAACCTNGGTTTGGGTTTCTCAGCCTCCAGCGTGAACTCAAATCCGCCTGACATTCCATCGTCTGCAGTATCGCTTTTGTAACTCGCAGGAGCCAGCATCGCCTGCCACTGACGGCGATGATTGCGCGGCCGTTTCTTCGACGGTCTGCCTTTATCCTTGACCTCCCCCTCTTTTGAGCCAGAGGCATCATTGGTAAAACCTTCGGGTAAATCGTCGGGATACGGAGTCTTCACCCTGCGCTTTGGGGATTTCCCGCGAGCACTCGCTTCCCCTTCTGCGTTGAACATTGAGCTCGAGCTCCTGGAGCCCTCTGCTCTAATGACTGCACAATCTCCGTCAATGGGTTCGTAGGGGTACGCAGGGCTACCGCTGCCGTGGCCGACTACTTCAAACTCCTGAACGTCGTCATGAAGAGACCTAGGGTGTCGGTTTTGGAATTTGGAGGACTTGGATGGGCTACGTTGAGCAGAACGCCGGCGTCGCCTTTGCTGATGTCTCCGATGCCTTTCCAGTCCATCCTCGATATCTCCTACAATGTCAGTGATATCGTGGATGTCAGCAAAGAAAGCCTCGTCATCATCTTCGCTATCGTCGGACATAGCCTCGTTGCGAAGGGTCGACCTCCGCGAGAGCTCCACATTGTCGAATTCGAACTCGTCACCCTCTCCTTCAGTCTCAGTCTCGGTTTCAGTCGCCGTCCCTCCAGTCGTAGGGGTATCATCGAGGTCGTCCGATTCTTCTTCCTCTGCGACAGCGAACAGCCTTGCAGGTGGTGGGTGACCTTTGGCGGGACTGACGCGCGGGCGAGGCGGGATGTTGGCGAGGTCAATCGAGTCAGAACCCTTCGGTCTTCCCGAACCGAAAACATCTTCGTCGATGTCCATATCGTAGTCGTCGTCCAACTCATCATGCTCATGGTCAAGAGATTCCGCATCCCATCTATCCAAGCATGGTTCGAAGACGCCACCAACGACACCGTCGATAACCTCCATCTCATCATCCCCGTCATCCACCATCCTCATACCTGCTCCGAAGGCGTTATCACAATCCATAGCCGACTCCTTCCTCCTCTCCCGCTCCCGCTCAACCCTCATCTTTAGGTCGACCTTCCGCATCATCCTCATCCTCGGGCTTACTTCGACACCACCCTCACCAAACTCCATGCTTGGGAAAGCCATACTCATCGGCGTCCCACCACCGTGGAACAGAGGATGCGGATTCGGAGGATTCACGTACTCCCACCCCTTGCTTTCCATGTCCTCTCTGGTCCACATCCCCAACGGCGACGCCAGTCCTCGAGCTTGTATGTGGCGTCCCTAGTCCAAGCCGTGCAACGTCGCTATTGATGTTGTGCAGCCCACTTTGCGCAACGCTGTGACACCGACCGAGTACCCCATTACTCCACGCTCGTCGTCGACTCTTGATCTCCAGCATGTCGAGGTATCGTTCTTCATCCTCCAGAACATCTCGGCGCTCAGCTTCAATCGCTGCAATCATCTCGCGCAACCGCGAGACGCGCTGGGTGAGGCGGGTATACTCGGGATTGAGCTTCAGCCGCATCTGCAGTGTCAACTGGAAGTCGGGTGAGTCCACATCTGGAATTGGATTGACCGCTCGATGGNNTCCTGAAGAAACNCCNGAAGTCGACGCTGGAGTGTCGGCTATNGGAAGGAGAAGNGAAGAGGACGAAGAAGATNTGGGNTTGAGCTGATCCAGGATGTTGAGNGTGGATTTGGAGGCGGATCGGTTNGCATATGGGCNGACTGGGACGTCGCCAGCTGAAGGCGATCTCATGTCAGNAACCATAAGAGNAAGACTGGTGAACGCTTACCATCAACGCCTATATCCTGCTCCACCTCCTCTTCCACGANATCCGTAGACTCNTCGTCGCACTTCGGGAGATCAACATCCGAAACAGTCGGCGTCGTCAGGTCAGTATCTTCTGTAGCAACGCTGAATGAACTCTCCGTGGTGNCCATTGACCCNCTACTGAGGCTCTCGCTGGTACAACCACTGCTACTNGAGGACTGTCGCGCGCCGCATACATACTCCTAGGGCCGGAGCCCTGGCCTAAGGTACTGTCACTTGGGACAGTCAAGCGCGANGAGTCCTCGTTGGCATCCTCAATTAGGTCGTCCACCACCTTCTCGAGAACATCCTCCTCCACGATTGGGGGGCGAGTGCTATCTTCGACAGTTGGCAATTCCATGGAAGGTGGCGGAACTGCGACGGGCGCAAGTCCCAAGGCCGCACCGGCCTTGCTACGACCCCAGCTGCGTTTGAGTCCCAAAATGCTCCGTGAACTCGGCTGCACATCACCCTTCTCCCTATCTTTCGATGTATCCTTGTCGCCCAGCAAGGCAGCCAAAGAACGCTTCTTGACCAGCTTCCCCTTGCTCTTCTTCTTCGTCAACTCGTGGTCACCGCTGACCCTTGAGGGTGACACCCCCGCGGCGAAGGAGTCAAATGACACCTTTTGCTTGGACGGACTGGTGGGTGGCGACGTTCCCGTGGAAGCCTGGGTGCCACAGCTCCGCCGACCCTGATCCATCGCACTCCTCGGACGGATGTCAATGCTGATATTACTGTCCGAGATGTCCATCTCATCTTCCAGATCCTGTGCCTGGGCTCGCTCGTAGTCCTCCTTCACGAACGCCGTGCACGACTCTTCAATCATCAACATCTCGCTCTCCGCGTTCCGCACCATGCTGCGCAAGAGCCAGAGTCGGTAATTGTACATTGTGGACGCGTTGACCGACGAGCGCACAGGGCCGGCGTATGGGCCAGAAGGCACTGGAAGGGCCTCGCTCACAAGGCCGACTTCCTTGGGGAAGGCAAAGACGAGTGCTTCAAGTACGAAGCGTCGGTACACGTCGACGAGCTGTGCGCTGGCGCGTTGGTGGAACATTCGTATCCGTGCCTGGTGGTGTGACCGAGAGTTCGGACTNGCGGGAATGGTTGGGGAAAGAGGTGTGCGGGGGGGAGACCATGGCATGGGTGGATGCGGGGCTTTATGTTGAGCTCCATAAGTGTATGTGTGCGGTATATGGCCATGCCCGTGCTGTGTCGCGATAGAGGAGTCTGGAGATGGAGTGTTTCCACGGCTATCAGCCGACAATGGGGGTGAAGGTGATGGAGAAACAGGAAAGTCGTTGCGAGACGCATTTCGGGCCTGGCTTGGTGGGGAAGAGCGTGGCGACATCATGGAACTGTAAAGGAGGGGAATGTCAGCTCATGTAAGCTATTATCCAGCTGTGGCATGGATGTCCGAGGTCGCAAGGACATTGAAGGCACAAAGTACAAGCCGGTCTGTCAACGCGAGCCGCCGTTCGCTGGCAGTCAGGGGAAACCCGCACGCGTCCAAGCGACTGCAGTAGGCATCATTGGACCCTCCTTACTAATTATCCGTTTGGCCCAGAAACAAGAGCGCAAAAGTAACCGAATAGAAAGGGCAACCCAACCACAAGTGACTTTCGAATTTAGGCCGCCCGGCCTGTAAGAATAACTGAATAGCGAGCACGCGCCTGACGACGGCCGCTTCGGCCCTAACACCTAGCCAGACTGTGGCACGACGAAGAGACAGACGAAGCAACTCACCCAACCGCAGAAACAATAGATTGTAAAAAAGACTTCTGTCTCTTGTGTGGCCATGACTTCCTCCCTAAACTGACGGGTTCCACAGACTGCGTGTGTTGGTGTCGTGTGCGCCTCCATTGTCCCTCCTCAAACTCGACCGCCAACTTGTACTTCTCTTCCTCTGCTTTCATGGCTTCAATGTCTTTCGCAATGGCCTCCAGACTGGCCAGAAAACCGCTTGAAGGACTGCACCACTCAACCACCGCGCCGTCTACGAGCCCGCAATGGACCCACACGCCCGAGTCCAAAACCTGCACGCGAACAAGGTCAATGAGGGCACCAAGCCCGACCGCCCTGTCAAGCATGTGTACTCTTGCTGGCATATCGAGCTCGCTGTTCAACAGGTACGCGAGTTGAAACTGCCATGCTGCTGGTGTCAGAAGGTCCCGAGGAAGGTCGGCGAAGGTGAGGTTGATGTCGAAGGAGGTGGGTGCTGTGCTGGCCGGCGTCGAGCCTGGGGTGGAGAGCTCGAGGAGCATGGCGGCGACAGCGAGCACAGAGGACGACGTGGAGTTAGACCACGACAGCCATGCGGCGGGGGAATTAGAAAAGTGT